>CM068309.1:6357064-6612064 GCA_034768735.1 Schistosoma mekongi | reverse complement strand
ATATAATACTGATATTTTAGAGATGATATGTTGTGTGAATTGGATGATCTAGTAATGAAGCCTTCGTCAACTTACTTCCTAGTCATCATCATCAGTAAGTACTTAAATTCAAATCTGACATACTACTAAAATTGAAAATATGTTTGTGCGGATGGTTTTCGATCACAAATGTCTTGGGAGTATCACTTGAGTATTATAGAATAGTTATGTTATCTACACGGTAATAGGTAAAGATCGTGGATCAATCGACAACGTTATGAGCTTTCATCAACTAAGGTAAATGTCACAGATTTTATGTATGTCCGACCAACGTTTGCCTAATTGTACGACATTAACTGATTTAGGTGTTGGTTGGAAGAAAGGTAAGGGTGACCAAACCAAAATGTAACATCAGTTCATGAAGAAAATGACTGTTGGTCTGATTCATGTTGGTAGATTCGGACTATCAGGTTGGGGTCTACGTAATAATTGTAATCAATGATTGTAGTCTTTGAGTGACATCGTTGAGTTGATCATGGTAAAGATTGTACACTCATACTTTATCTTTCTAGATAATAGGTTCCATTATTCTTTCATACATACTTTTGTTTCATTCCTTTGTGTCAAACTTGTAAATTTGAGCTCGTTATGTCAACTTGGTATAGAAATTCGAACCTTTGCGTATATGCACCAAGTTCAACGTAATGCATATATGATGACGAGTTCAGTAAATCTTCTCAGTTATTATCACCATTACAAACTGAATAATAGCTATATATAATTAAGTATATAACGGATGGGATACAAAGTTATAACTTATTAGCTGACTATTTTCATAGAGACAATTCATATTTGGGTGTTGTGGGGGGTAGTTGAATTCGGAACTGGTATCATGAATTGGTCTGAATTAGACAACTATTAACCACTAAGAAACACTGGACACCTATTTCATCTAAGGTTAGTAATCTGTAAAATCATTACGTAATCCAAATATTATTGATATAAAAGAATTCTAATCATGTTTTCTTTATGTAAATATTTTGTATATAAATGGATTGTATAAACTAATCAGTTATTCTATCTTCTGATATTTATTCATTTAGTTGGGGAAGAGATTGGGCCAGTAAATCTTATTTGTGAGCAATCACCAATAGACTATCATTAATTCAATCAATCAATCTTACGACCTCTCCCATTGTGAATAATACATTTAAAGATGAGTGTTGTATCAGGATGCTTTACTAAGATGTCTATTGCTTATTAATCGATAACATTAATTCTCAGAAGTTGTTGGTGTATATATTTTAAAATATGTCGAATTCGGCTAACCTAGTAAGTGTGAAGTAGATACCTACTAATGTCAACGGATGAGACCAAGCAAATATATCACGAACTGACTGAGTTAAAAATATCAACTATTAAAAAGCAGCTTAGTGGTTGTTTGGACGGCTCCTAGAAACCTTAACAAAGCCTCCAGAACTTTTGAAGGAGCCGGAGATATTCAATCCAATCACTGATCGACAGCACCTTTCAGAATCTCCACGTGGAACGTCCTGGTTGGATAATAGTTTAAACTTCTTAGTTCGGATTGGATGGATTATAATACTGATTTTTTTGTTTCAAATAACCATAAATATACGATTATTTTGTATAGAACTCACTCTCTATCTTACTGGAATAAAGTTCCCTGTCTACTCATCTTCCGTCTTTTGAATTTGCGAGTAGGAGGGCTCAAGGCGTTAGACAACTCAAGTTGTTTGCAGCTAGTCAAGCTGAGCAAGAAATATAACAGCGATCTTATGGGTGTGTTCGCTGCGAAGCCTGAAGGTCCCGGGCTTGATTCCATGACGGGGGACGTGGATATACTATGCTGAAGTATCCCATACTAGGACGAAACAGCTGTCAAATGTTTCCTGGTTTTCAATAGTTAAATCAGACCAATTCATAATATCAAATTCGAATCCTAGTACTTCCACAACACAATAATGATTGAAAAATAAGCAAGCAACTGAATTTATAAAAGTCAAATACTAGGAAGCTAGAGTCATTCACATTAGCATATTGCAATAAATGTTCTGATGACCTGATGCCTGATAGGTAACCTGAACGTATTTTTATCTTTGTTAGCTCAGTTCAGTTGACTTTGATTGTATGGTTAGTTGATATCTTCTGATATGAGTTGTTAGACTGAGTCTATTTTAATAAATCTATTAACCTGAATATTATACTTCTAGAAATTCTCTTAATCAAATTCATATACATAGTTGTCTGGATACATTCTTTTCGATCTATACATGTGAAAAATTGTATGATATTTCAAGAAAATGTCCCCCCCCTCCACTATGTTCTTTCCCTGTTAATCTGTGTTCTCGCATTCATAAATGAAAAAGACATCCAGTTTGGACCTAATTAGTTCATTTCTCTGTCGATACAATTTATTTCATAGATATTTCATGCATATACCTTCATTATTGTCTTCTGAACTGCGTGGGGTAAAAAAAGTGACTGTGTTAGTTTGTGAGCAACAACGATTCCAAAGTGTCATAAGATTCTGAATGTGGTTTATTGATAGTATTGTTTGAATCGGATTGTGACTAGGAAGCGAGATCGTAGACGCATAATTGGGGCTCGTCAGTTGGATGCCGCACAAGTGGCTGTCTGGACTCAGTAACCTAGTGGTGAATGCTATGATGTTTGGCACGAAACGGACTGAGTCCGAGTCCCCGAATGAACATCAACACTAGGATGCAGGCACATACGGCTGATGAGTCCCATATAAAACGAAACTTTTGTCTTAGATTTCACTTACCAGTCACAATATAACTCACAATACTTGTGAACTTCCGCTATATCAAAGTAATCCTTTCAAGATGTGCATATGGCAAACGAGATTGATCAATTTGCGTCCATGATAAATCATTGGGAAGATCCAAATATTATGCTTATTGATAGCTCTTCGATTTGCTAAGCACTTTTGAGTGAAGTTGTACAGGTAAACTAGTATGACTTAAGATACAACCAATTACGATATACAGAAACACTAAGCTTGATAGTAACCAACACCACAATTCGAACAACAAAGCCATTAGTTCTGTGCTCGTACGTCTGCCCTATGACTGTTAGTCCACAAGCAGGATTGAAGAACACGAGATAGGCGAGCCAACAACCAGACAGATTATATTCCATATATGCAAAATTTGACTACACAGTAGATCAATAAGGAAAATAGCATTCAGGAACAATAATGACTGAAAACTAGGAGGGGGGTAACAGATATTATGGTAATTAGTTCCTGAATGGAAAATGACATAACAACAGTTCATGGATCTAACTGGAAGCTAGGTTGTGGGGAACATAACATCAATAGAAATTAAATGATCGATTTACAAGTACTCAAGTAGCCCGATATAACAAACATTTATGTGGATGAGTTTCTTCAACGTATTGAGGGTGCTGGAGTGGATTTTGCGAAACTGAATTGTTTCATCACAAATTCTTTCATTCAGTTGGGTTGTTGTAAATGAATATTTATGAAATAGAATACCACATATATTAGATCACCATCAAGCTTTAATTTAATAAAGTCGAACCAATCATCTACATATTTATTTGTTTAAACATGTAAAATCTATTGAGTTGGATTCTGCTAGCCAGCCATAATCCGACTCAAATCTTACTTGTGAACTATCGCTGTATCGAAGCCATTCATTTAGGATGTATATATAGTAAAAAAGACTAATTAGTTTTGATTCATAACAAATCAACAGGAAGAGTCAAATACATTTAGATTATACATAAAATTTAGTGTAAATGTGCACCCGAAATGTATGCGCCGAAAAGCTCAATATTGATAAAAAAGTGAATGAGGGGAGACAATCTTAAAAACTTAACGGGAAAATTATAAAGTAAAAGATTCAACTCACATAGAAATACAGTCAAGAAAGACTTAATCCTATTGAAGAAAATCGTCACTCCTACCAATCCTACAGCAGCGATTTACAGTTGGAAGGTGCAAAGAGCGTGCCATACCTATGGATAATAGTTGCCAACTGATTAAGTATGACTTCTACTTTATCCCACAAAAAGACAATATCGCTCACATACTCGGCATCGAAAGGTTTTCCCACAGCTAATAGATAAACTCCGCAACCACTACTATACACTTACTCCAGAGCTGTTACCCAAATGCTATCGATGGCAAAGTTGAAAAGGTGATACTGATCAACCATGTCTAACTCTGGTTGATTTGAGTAATGGGGGTGGAGGTTGGATACACTCACTCCGTCTGAGATATATGTATACACAACCTTTACAATACTAACAAACCATTTTCGAACAGACAATTCCAGAAGACAATCGTGTCCAACGGATCGAAGGCAGCTCTAATGTCAAGAAACAATGGTTATTGGCCAGCAGTGCGTGTGACAGTTTTCCAACACTTGGAGGGTGAAAATGTGATCAATACACACACGACCAGATCAAATACCAGCCACCTCATCGTGGGTTATTCCTCCACGAGTTTCGCAATCTGCGAATGACGGAAGCCACTAGTTTTTAGGAAAGAGAGTAGCCATGCCCCCCCCACCCTATGATTATGAGGATGGTTACGTGAACTCATTACAAGGATGAGGCCAATGGCTTTATTTCAAGACGATGGAACATCCGGCTTCCCAAACTTTGCCAAACAATATTGTCAGTTCCATGTCAAGAAGTTCGACACTATCATTAAGAAAGCAGGATATGTCATCGCGGTCTGTTGATTTATTGAGATTCAGAAATTGGCGTTCGTTGCGGACCGCTTCAATAGGTGGATCAGCCGTCACTGGCTATAGAGGGCAGAACGATCTGAACGAAGTTGCTAAGGAAATAAACCAGTGGAAATGCCTCACCCCTCCGAGCTCACATCATCACTATCTGGGATGTTAGCAATCGGTGTACCTCTAGCTCCACAGATTGTTTCAGACACCAAACTTCTCGTTGCCAGTGGCTCAGGAGAGTTAAAAAAGCCTCTGACAATTACCAAACTCTAGTATGTCCTAACCGTCAAGTTTTTCGATTCACACAACTGCTGGTAATCTTCTGAGGTGAGAATCTATGTTTTTTATCGGGCTCGGGATGGACCGACGAGCCTGATGAAACCAAATACATGTAAGCGGAGTATTTTTCAAAACCGAAAGACGCAGACACGTGCAAATGCAGCTGGCTCTCATCTAAGTTTTGTACCTAACCGGATTAGTAATAGTGAGGTTAGACAAAAGGTTCTTGGGAAACACGGTAAATCAGTCGAAGAGGTCATTAACCTTCATCGACTGAGATGGCTAGGACATGTATTGCGCATGCCCGACCACCGTCTACCCCGTCGCGCGATGTTGGCTAGGGTTGAAGTAGGATGGAAGAAGGGTAGGGGCGAACAGAACAAAACATGGCATCAGTCCATGAAGTCCTTGACTATTGGTCTAAGCTGTGTTGGTAGATGCAGATTACCTGGTTGGGGTCCGTGTGATAGTCGGAAATAATTGGCTGGAGACACAAGGCGATATGGCTCAGAATCGGTTATAGTGGCGCAAGTGTATTCACTGTTTAACCTCATCTAGATCTTGAATTCGATTATTGTTTGCTGCACACCTTTACTTTACTCCTCCCTCTTGCATTCCGTTTATACGTTACCTCTGTAATCTCGTAGTGCTAATGTGGTATGGCAACTTGAACCTACAGGCGTTTGTGCCCGGTTCTACGTTGCTGCTGATGATGATGACCTAACTCGAGTTGATGTTTGATTACAACAGGAGTTGCAGTCGATTTGCTACCGTCAATCTGTTTAAGGAAAGACGTTTCCAGGCCACTGAAACACGAGACAACTGTGGCGCAAACCAAGCGACGAACGGAATCCAAACAGGTGTCCCAGAAGAGACAGTAGTCTCAAATAAAACGATGACAGCGGTAACTGAACATAGTGTAATCAACCTGTATTCAGGCTTGTAAATTATCAGTGATAAGTGGAGTAAGCTGGTGCTCGCCAGATTAGAAAAGCACATCGACCCCAGTGTAAAATTTGTCTCGTCAATAAGTTGTATAGCATTTGCATTATTCAGAACATAATACAAAACAATACGAAGAAAAGATGTTCAGCCTTCGATCTTAAGTCTCTAATTTAATACAACCCCCCCCCTTTCCTTCAACCACTATGTTCCGGCCAGTTAAGCAGTATCACTAACTTTCATACATGTGATTCGTACTCAATTACGCAAATCCACTCCTGTGTAAAGAAAAACTATAAGAGACACCAAGATATCAACCAAATAGACTTTGTTCACAAAAAAAATCAAGAATCACGTTTGATCATTACACAGTATCAAACATATTTAATAAGCGGGAGATTCAATTACACCATAGAAATAATTAGTACTCTGTTTAATTCTTTCTAAAAAGAAAAAAAAATTGAAACTATGCATACCATGAAAAATTTGAGAAAGGAAACAAGGAATTAAAAAATAATAACTGAACAATATGAGAAAAACATATGTTTACTAGTAAATAGATTACATTCATAAATCTGTCAAACAAAAATTTAATTATATATGAATTGAAGTTATTTAACAGCTTAATAGAAGAAACAGAATATGTGCAGTAAATTATCCTTTATAAAATAGGGACTCGAGGAAGAGACAGAAGAAGAAAACACCACAGAAGTAAAGAGTATAACGAAAGTGTATATTGTAATTGAAAGAGGGATGAACTCATTAAAGTAGATGAATACATGTATACATTATATAGCATAGAACTAAGAAAAGGACGGGCAGAAACACTATGATAATAAGTAGTCGATAGATTTATGATATAGGCAGGTAAAGTAAACAGTCGATTCGTATATATTTAATTAATTGAAGTATGCATGTAATTAGAAAATTCAAGCGTGAATTAACCCAATTACGCTGTCATCATTCAACTAAAACGTATCCTATACAGTAAAAAGCTTTAAATTATGGCTCTCTCTACAGGGGATTTCTTTTTACACAATAGAATCATTATCTAGTTTGTCCACCATTAGGGGAACTGAAATCAAAGCTACTTGGAATAGTCGGTGAAAAAGTGTATCCGCCAGCTTGTTCTATAATTTTAGACTCTAAAATATGAAGGTATAAACAAAAATGATTAAAAATAATACAAGAAGGTTCATACATGAAGTACATACAAAAAAGAGTATCATCCAAATTTGAGATCCTGTTATAGGGCTTGTCACTAAACGCCATATCTCAAAATTATGCAAACTCTATGAACGCTCTCTATCCGAACACGACTTGTGGAGTCAGAACTTATGGCGAACTGTCATTAAAATTGTCAATCTCGAGTGGCGTTTTTTTTAATATTTAATTTAATAATAGATCTGTTCATTTTTCATCGGACGCCCATCTAGTTGGGGTGAGCGCAATAATCGTGATCAGTAGTTTGTGGCATTGGATGAGATGACTTGAAATCAGTCACAGTGGAGCAAGTGATCTTCTGTATTTGAAGTCCAATTATTCTTTCATTCCTTTGTATTCAATTATATGGCGGTAACAATCTTGCTAATCTGATCTTGTCGTTGTAATATAGCATAGTAACATAACGCACACAAATGTCAAGCTCTCTGCTGGTTAGGACTGATTAAATAGATGATAAACCAACAAAAAGCAGGACATTCGTCCAAGGTGGAAGTATATTTTGGTTGCTGTACTCCTTTTAGGATGAAACTGTGAAATTCAGTCATACCCAGAATTTACACTTCTCAAGAAGCTACTGTTATCGCATGAGAGATCATGTCGTATATTGCAATGTTACATTTTAACTTATCCATTAGAACTTGACTCTAAAATACTGAGAGTAAAATTTCGAGAACAATAACATGATTGGAAGTGAATAGGGAGATAATATTATTATTTAGATTAGTTTACTTATTCATTAGGTACAGATGTGTGTACTTGGCTAACATTAATACTCTAACTGTGATAGATAATATTATCCAGTTGCTTAGACCGAAGTAAATGGATCTGGGTTTAAGCTTGTGACTAAGTAAATGAAAATCGAACGCAATAATCACTGAGTAACTGTACTGTCCGAGGGTAAAATCTGAGAAGGTGACCTGAAACTAAATGCTATGCATTATAGTAACGCATCATGGGATATATCATACACAAGTGCAAAACGTGTACCAAGAAAAAATGACTTGTTTGTAGCAAATGATGAGTACAGAGATCATTACTAACATGAACAAAGACGAAATTGTAAAATAATCTAATATGCATTGCCTGGAGGAATTACTACCGCCTAGATATTATAAATATCCGGTGAGAAAATTTTTTTTAAGTCACCTTTTTGTTGAATACATTTTAGAGCGGTATCCACCACTCCTTTGAGATCATTTTGTTGTTGTTCAGTAAGATGATTGATCAACTGACCATACCATGCAAAATCAGAACTTTCCAATCCAGTCATCACTCGATAAAACGTTACATATTCATCCATATCACATTCGGACTTATCCATTTGTGTATCGAACGCTTCTAATGTCTCTTCATCATCATCATCTTCATCTTCATCATCGTCATCATCATCTGAATTTTCCTAAAGAAAAAATTCAACTCATAATTTCTAGTACATTAATATAGACTAATTTCAAACAATAAGCAATGAACCATAAAATGGTGAATATAAAAACGACTAATGAGGACAAGAATTTACAAATTCTAAATGAAAATAGATAAACATGACAAAACTTACAGTTGCCTCCAACATTTCTAAATAACGGACACTTTCTTCGTCTACTTCGTCTTCATCGCTTCCTAAAGCCTTCCCGTCTAAATCTTCTTCGCTTTCAGATTCTTCATCAGATGAATCTAAAGACAAAGAAAAAAGTAAAATTATCTTTAAACACCAAATATTTATGTAGTCAGTCAATTATAAGCAACAGAGAACCTGATATACATCGATTGTTCCTAGTTGTTGCTCCACAACAGTACAATGGGGTGAAATTAACAGGACGAATATCAGAGTAGAGGGAACAGTAACAGAGGCGCTTGTAAAAATGAAACAGGTAGAGATAATTTAAAGACAATAGAAGAATTAGAAGAATAATTTGGAAACTTTGAGTCTAAAAGAAGACAAGCAGTGAATACATCTAAACCGTGTCAACAGAATAGTGATTTCAAAAAAGAACAACAATTTTAGGTAGATATTACAAGCATAGAATCGTAACCTTGTTTTTTTATTACTTACCATCTTCGTTTTGATTAGAAGCTTTAGTTGCGTATGCTTTTTTCAATCCAGAAAATAGTTGCAAAAGTGCTGGAATATATTTTTCCCCAAGTGCAGAAATCGCATCTGTTCTTTTATCAGCTGGGAGGGAAATTATTAAGCAGAGTCCTAGGACACAGAGGCGACGATCATGCAACCTAAAAATCAGAGACACTACAATTAGATTACCTGTACGAAAATAAGATTTGCTTACGGGTGTAAATACAATAAGAAAAGATACCCAAAGGAGAGTATACAACTGTCATCAGTATGCAGAAGTCAGCAAATCCAAGATAAAAGCATTAAAAACTGATAGGGTTTACGGTAAACGTGATGATGCTACCTTAAAAAATAAACCAAGAAAAACTTCCATTTGTTTGTTTGAACAAACATATTATACACTACTCAACGACTACACAAAAATGATCAGTTCAGCAAGAAATTGTAGAGGCCCACATTACCCTCATCCATTGAACATGCCAACTTTTACATCGTACATTCCTATGTGCATGCACGTTTAATGTATGGTTGGACTTCCTAACTTCCTACCGGGGTCCTGGAACTGTGGTCGCTTGTTGGATTGTTTTGGTACCAAATACATTCTTATATAATTCTTAGTATCGACTATTTAATTTACGTGCAACCGATTAACTGTATGTGTGAAGTCCACTGATATACGAGAATTATATGTACAAAGGGTTTACATTTAGATGACCTTAACGCAACAATGATCCAACACAAATAGTTCATGCAACTACCCGTCTTAAGTGGATTTAATAGAGGTGGTTTATGGAGATTGGTATAAAGTTTAGTTTTTTTATATTCATAAAAGATTGATGTTGGTTGGGTACTACTGAAAACTAGGATTCACTGGGTAGGTTCAGTGGTGCAGATGGTTAAGTATTCGCCAACATGAATGCCCCGGGTTCGATTACTTGGTGGAATCTAGGGTGTGCACTGATGATGAGTCCCATATTGGGACAAAACAACTGTTCAGTAATCCTTGTTTTTTAGTGGTACCCTACCAACATCAATCTCTGACGAATACAATCAATTAAGTAGATTTGGTTGATGTACCATCCACATATTCATTTTCAACAAATTTAGTTTCACTTTCGAAAATGAAATTCTTAGGTTCTATTTGTCTCGCATATATTCAACAATTAAACACAAAGAATTGCTTACCCAAGGAAACAATCTGCATCTTGAAGCCATCGTTTAAGAAATTCAGATAAAATAGTAACCTCTGTCCCTGGCCATGGATGCTCTACCATCATATGAAGCATATCCATAGGTGAGTAAAGTAGTCCAGCGATTACCACCTAATCATTAGTAATAACAGTATTAATAATACAATTGATTGATTGATTGAAGAATGATAAGGTCATAACTGTTACTAATAATTAGGCCGAGGTTATCTGTAGCATTCTCGATGTCCACTATGTCGTGCTTACAGTTTTCGGTTATTTGGAAAAGCTGTGCTTCATAGAGTAATTCCCATTAAAATGAACGTTTAAAATTGTAGGAAAACTGTGAGTGGAATTACGATGAGAGTCATTCAATAAAATCTAGTGTTCAGTAGTCCAGTTTATTGCCACCGTTACACACTAAAACGACATTGCTGTTGTCCAATTAGATGTCCAGTTCCCACTGGCGCTCCAACTGATCTCAGGTCATGGTGACAACGGTTTTCACCACATAATTTAAATATTAAGTAAACATCATATATATTCCTTACTTCGTTGATTGAGCCTAATGCGACCTTACGTGCAATGCGAACTACTAACATGTACTGGACTAGAAATGAATCTTTAAAATAAACTTGCGGAAATATCTTACGAACTTATTTACCTGCAGACAAAGAGTTCTCAGTTCACTTGAAACAAGCGAACGTGTAAGACGTGCAAGTGCAAGTTCAACATATTTTGGTACATATGGATCCACTTGACCACGGTAATCAATCAGAATTACTTCAAGCAACTTGGCAGCGTGCATTTGTAATCTTTCCTCGTCATCCATTGAGAACACCTGTAGAAGTAGACATTAACAAGTGTCAAATAACCCACCTCTGAACACATGGCAGTAACTTGTTCAATACGTGAAGGATTTGTTAAGAAAGCATCGCGATCCACTGTTATATAATTATGCAAACATGGCATCATTTCTGAAATAGTATGGGGAGAAAATAAACTTTATGGTGCTGCAGGATTCAGAAACAGTCCTACATAAAACAAACCGTAAATTAATAAGGCACTACTATTGTTTAAAGCATCAACTAACAAGCTTCTTCTTGTACTCGGCATACCAGCTAAACTGTTAGTTGACCATCTTAACAACGATCAAATCAATAAAAGAAAAATAGGTGGTGACTCAATTAATTAATATGCAGTGATCAACAATCGAATATTTATCGCTTCTACGCGTGAAGACTGACAATCATTACTATCTAATAAGAAAACTGGTTTGAACACAACAGATTTTTAGGACAATAAAACTAGTTTGTATTATGACGTCTTTTAAGTAAAACTAAATCTGATTTTGTTTTCATCTACGTGTTCGAAGTTTACAGCAATTGGTTTTAAAAGTTATCGAAGAGATCCCTTTACGGAACATAGTTTTCTATGACACGAATTTCTTGAACAATTTTAATAGTTGATTATTTAAACTAGTGACACTTTTATCACGAAGCACGGTAATAGGATATCAGGAACCAAAGGTTTATTGGCGAATAGGTTAATGGTGACATCGTCAAGGAATAAATAATGTCATCAATTTACAGGGTTTATGGCTTGTCCATTAAAGTATTCGACTCCTGGTCAATCAGTCAGTTCTCAAATACATACATCAAAAATGTAATAGGTGGATAAGAATATGAAGCCATTCTTGATTATATATTTACATGTAATGAAGGAAAATTCCAACCGGAAAATCAGGGGATTGTATTTGATTTATGATGTCGAAAATACTTACCGGAAAAACATTCGCAAGCATCCTTTTTGAACACGGGATATAGATGATCAAAAACTTGCCATAATAATGGGGATATTTTATTAGTTGTTAGAGAGAAAACGAAGGTAAGAGCTTCATCAAAGAATATACTCAAATTATGATTGAATATAGACTGAATCAAACGCACAACAATAGGTTCAAGTTCTGCGACTAGATTTCCATTATCCTCACCAACTTGCAAAATGGACTCCATATTATCCAAGATACTTGTAGCAACTATAGATCTGTATTCAAATAGGTCTTCTGTATCTCCAAGATCGTTTGATTCATCAGGTAACCCATTCCCAGATATATTAGCAAGGTGAAGAAATATATCTGACTAAAGAAAAGAAGCAGAAACGAAAGTTAATTAGAAAAATGTAAATCCAGAATAAGCATCTAGCAGACCAATAACAGTACTTGTCTAAACATACCAAGGTTTGCATAATCTCAGCGGCGATTGGAACTATTTCTTTTTCAAACGAATGTATTAATACTTCAATTACGTTATTCAGATCGTCGAATTCGGTTTGGCGAAGACAGTCCAGTAAACCTAAAAGTGAACGTGTTGTGTAACTACTTGCGAAATATTGATGGAAAATAATTCAAAACGACAGAAAAACAACAAAATATGTGGTCAGCAGTTTCCTACCCAACCTAATTAAGTCACTTAAATACTAGATGTATTGACCGCAAAGCGAACAGTTGAGCAAAACCTACTAGTTTGGATATTACTACAAAAGTAGACAGATTTTCTTCCATGCTGCAGACTGTGATTTGAGCGTAAGAAAATATATGATAAGCCCATCAAATTTGTTGAGCAGTAACTATTATTAGTAGAACTTGGCTACCAACTGGTAATTTATAGGTTGAAACTCCGTACCGCCCACTGTGGTAAAAGTCAGCGAACAGCAACACAACTAAAGTAGCTCAAAACTGAATACATAAGTCTCTTATGATTTCGGGTGAATAGAGTGGAATATGGCCGATATGGAATAATAGACAGTGAAAGATCAACATATACAACCTGCCTAGAATGCATCGAGTAAACCATTCATGATTAAAACCATATATAAATTCAAAATTACTACTAAATCACATAATTTGTGGCTTTAGTTGAATGATTATATTTCTTATGTAATCGGAACATAAACCCTCAAGTAATATGAAAACATTCTACTTTAACAAGTCAAAACTGTTGACAATACAAAACAGTCATAAGCGACAACGAAGAATGTCGAATGCTACTGTACAACATTTCTAAAAGTAATGACAATAAAACGTTGAAAATTTGAATCATAACTGTCAGGTAAACGATTACGAACTATTAGCAAGAATAAATCATCATACAAAGGAGGAACATAAAGCCCGATAAGAGTCGAAAATTGTAAATATAAACATACAAGACTATTTTGAGATAGGAATTGTAGGTTATGAAAACAGGTTAGATGACAGTAAACACTTTTATTTTCACTACATAAGATTCTATAAAATCACTTACGCATCAAAAATTCGTGTAAATGAGGAGCCACAAATTGACGAGCTAAATAAAAAAGAATTAGAAGACAAATTCTCAATTATAATTAAGGTAAAAACGCCATTATATTACATCCACAACATCGATTTAATCTACTCAGACGAATTATTCTTTTTTGCGTTGAGGTAGAATGTGAACGCAAAATTTTTAGTATTTGATGATATCTTGGCAAATATGCATACATTTGTGTGTTATGTACTTGTAGAAACGCATGGGTTTTATTACGGTTCGCGATACAAAACGTAGCTAATATGACTAGGGTAAACTATCAGTGCCGGCGACACTCGATACGGTTAATACAAACGTCCATCCCTGATAATTGTGTTTCATATCGCATACTACGCTTAATTCCTTCCCCAACCCAGCACAACTTCAAAAGACGAACAATTTATTTGAGTGCATTTATTTCTATGCAAATTAGTTAACAGTGATTATTAATTGAGCGAAATCATCAACTGGAATAACTTTTACAAAATTAACATTAATGATTATTCACAAAAATGGAAGACAACATTATATTGAACCAATTAATACAATTAAATGTCGTAAAATATCAGCCAGTCAGTCATTAACAACGTGGAACCTGATATATATGCCCATAAGTTTAAGTTGCCACACAACATTGGCACGACCAGATCAAAATTTACAAATTTACAAAAATAACACCATAATAAAATACGAAAAGGATGGATAAAGTAGAGGTGTGTATGTAAGAATAATAGAAGTTAAGATCTAGATGAGGATATAGTGAATACACTTGCGCCATTATGATCGACCCTTAGCCATGTCACCCAGTGTCTCTAGCTACTGACCACTCGGACCCCAACCCGGCAGTCTGCATCTACCAACACAGCTCAAATCGGAAGTCAAAGACTTCGGCTGATACTATGTTTCGGTTGCATATGTGCCCTGTTCTACATTGCTGATGATGTTTCGGTTCGGCTGAGCTTACACTTTTTTAATCCTACTCCTATCTCAGCCAGCATCGTGCGACGAGGCATGCACAACACATGCGAAACACATGTCCAAACTACCTCAGTCAATGAAGGTTAACGACCTTTCCGACTGATTCGCTATATTTTCTTAGTACTGTGTCTAGCATCATTATTACTTATTCGGTTATAACATGACAGGCGATACTACGAAAATGTTAATGATCAAAGACCTGGACCCTATGGATATCACCTATTTCTACGACCTATGATTCGCATCCATAGATTGAGAGCGGACTGCTGCCCAGTAGTCTTTTGTTGAGAAACGGATATCTCGCCCACATCACAAGTGACGTAATCTGGTAGAAGCCAAGTGAACTTTCAAAATTCTTGCTGAGATTTCGTCAAACACCTACCCACTAGGGTTAATGAGACTTTTGAGACAAGTGAAGTCCTCAATGAACTTAACTACATTACTCCCTATGACCAATCTAGGCGATGATACAAACCAGTCCTGAAGTAACATTTAGCATTTAGAGGTAGAGGAACGCATAATAAATATGCTTCCAATGTTGTTCGAGGTACTCAGGAGACTGCATATTGTCAGCATCTTTACTGAATGAGACTATATCGTCTACGCATTCCAAGTCGACAAGTGGGCTTCCTGGAAGTAGATCAAATCCTGAGGTTAAGTGAAGTGTGATTTCTAGGAGCATATCGATGACGAAATTAAACAAAAAGGAGGATGAGGAG
Organism: Schistosoma mekongi; assembly: GCA_034768735.1. NCBI lineage: Eukaryota > Metazoa > Platyhelminthes > Trematoda > Strigeidida > Schistosomatidae > Schistosoma > Schistosoma mekongi. Next base: position 6,596,605 of record CM068309.1, on the reverse strand, counting down.
CAACCTTGACCAATACTACTTGAGGTTGACAATCCTCGTGACAGTTCGCCATAAGCTCTAACTCGGCCAGTGGTATCCGGGTAGAGAACCTTTATGAGGTTTATGTACTCTTGAGGTGTGCCTTTTGATAGCAGTGTCACAGAACTATCGATCTACGGAGTCGAAAGTTGCTTTGAAGTTGAGGAATACTACTGTTGTTGAACGATGGTATGTATGCCTCCATTCTGGAACTTGACGAAGAGTAAATATCTAATAAATGCATCCTCACCCAGTTCTGAAACTGGCCTGGCTTCCTCAAGTTTTTACTTTCTTAGCATCGGATAAATGTCGGATGATTACAGTAGTTAATAGTTTAGACATCATGTTAGTCAAACTGATTTCTGTGGTTTACACAAGGGGATTCTCGCTCTTTCTTATAAACTGGGAAGACCAGCCCTAAAGACTAGTCGTATGGGACTACATCCAGGTCTCAGACTAGCTAATATATCAGTCAACCTACCTGCTAAAACTAGACTGCCGTTTCTAAAGATATCTGGTGTCAATTTATCAGATACTTCTGTTTTACCTCGCTCCAAGTTATTTATAGTCTCTTCAACTGCATTAAGAGTAGAGGGACATATCAATTTTCAACTGTTTTAAGGATAGTTAGTAAATAGAGAGTAGCGGGAGGCCAGTTAAAAGGTTCCTGGAAGTGCTACGCCCATTAATCTAATCTCCTAAACTTAGAGTGGATCGTGGGCTCATCCCTTTCCTAAATAGTGCGACTAACAACCGACCTAATACCAGTTTCCCTAATGAGTCGAAACAGTTATCTAGTATTATTTAACACCTCAACTGTTTTCATCGCTTTTGCTTCTGTTGCCCATTATTATTCACGGTTTTTGCGGAGACTTTGTTAGTCGACGTTTCAGTTGTCGCTGCTCTTTATCAACCTCAGGGCCTGGCAGAATCGTTTTTCAAACCACCACCAGTTCACTAAAAAATTAAGAGATCTGGATTTAAGTTAAATGAAGATGCATGCCCTATCGAAGCCAAGAGAACTTGTTGCTGGGTCTGCAGCTATACGGAGAGTAAGTTGCGCTGTACCTTTGTACTGACTAAATGAGGTCAAGCGAATGACCATGTTGAGATCTTGTATGTGTGTTTCGAAAACGAGGTATACAACAATCGCAAGAGATTTTACGAATTTAGCATAAAGTTTAGAGAGTGGTTTCGAGAAACCTAGGATAGGAGAAATAGAATAACTAGTACTAGTGGTACGCATAGGAAACGTGATGGCATGAAATTAGGGATGAGAAGTGGAAGTACTATAAGCCTGGGGAAGTGAATGGATTTGATCGTAAAAAGTGTGATCGCAAGTGTTATTAGAGATACGAGTGTGGTTATAACTCCCCGGTTGCCCACACTGTGGAAGGGTTCTTCCTCTCGAGGCACCCGAGAATAAAAGTAGATAAAAGGTCTTGACGATCCGTGTGGCCGCAAAGCCCAAGGGAAAATTACTTGAGGCCTGTCACACATACTGTTCTACAAGTAGTTTTCGATGAGTTAGCCACTTACTTCGAAGAGCCATACCGACGGGGATGCAAATCTAAGGGTTAAGGTGAGGTGTGCATTTTTTCCTAACCTCACTTCCTATTGTGGGAAGTGAGGTTAGGAACTGTCCGCCCCCCTGGGAAAAACGATTTACTGAAGTCACATCTCTATACAGTCAGCAGTATGACTTCGCCCTTGTATCTACAATATGCCACTGGGTTTGTCACCAGTGGCGAGGCCTTAAAAAGTATGAGTATCATACTAAGACTCGCGATTGCCGTAACCAGTGGCTAAAAACACTGAGTGACATGGCCCAGAACCGGTCACAATGGCGCAGATGTATTCACTCATTGTCCTCCCTTGAATCATGAGCTTCAAATTATTCCATTACTTTCTTTCTACGCTTCCTGAACCATATTCTATATGTTCACACTCCTTGTTACTATTATTATTTTATTTTATTGAAGTAACTTCTACTAATGGTGGTGGTGTTAGTCTTGCGGTGCCACAGAGGTATGGTAACTTGAACCGATGCACACGTGCCGGGTTCTATGTTGATTATACATACATACATACAAGAAAGATCGTGACAGTCCGCGTACAATTATATCTTAAAATGTGTGATCCCCCCAAGGTCATTAGGATACCCACCGGTCTACCAGGTACTTTAGTAGCCGCTGTAATGTAGGCGATCGGTAAGTGATTACACACGAACAGCCCACTTACAACGCGTTTTGTTCGCAAAAACAATTATCAGTTAGCTCACCTGCATCTTGACACCTAACCAATTCTGAAAGACAAAGCGCAGCAAATACACGAACTGGTAGCTCCGAATCAAAACAAGCAGCTTTTCTTACTTCATCAACAACTTGGGCAAAAACATTCTGGTCATTGAATTTCGCTTCAGACAATTTTTCCAACAGTCTGAAAGCTCTAGCACGACGATAGCCTTCGGGAGCATGCAGAGTTGGAAGAACGTGACCCACAAGGAATGATTCTAATTGAGACTAAAAGATAATTACGTAAAAGTAACGTATGGCATACCTTGTATGCAGCCTTCTTTAATAGGATCTCAGCTATAGCTGTGTACATGTGCAAGACAGCATCCTTTTCAGCAGGAGAACTCTCGGAACTTAGTATATGAATGCAGAATGGCATGATATTATTTAGAACGCCGCGTCTTTTAACACATGCCTCACTAAGAAGTGTAGACGCAGCATTTGCTGGACTAGATACCGAACCCCAGTCACCTAAAAACAAAATGACAAGAAAATGTTTTACCAGCCTCAGCTCGAATATATTCTATTGGATCATCTTGCCACAGTTCTGCATCCTCTTCAGTATACGACATTAAAGGAAATATAACTTCACGCACCAAAAGAGAAAAATGAGGCCTTAGTAATTTCCATGAGAATGAATGAGTAAGTCTACAAAATTAATAAGTAGTTTAACTTACGCTGACGAAAAATAATCCAGTGTTTGGCTAAGAACAGGTTTGGAGACAAAAGATTTTTGTCTGTAGGCTTCACATATGTTTAAAAGTACTGATATTATTTGCCCTGAGAAGGCTTTGACATACCAGTCGGCAAATGATTGATATCGCTTAATGACAGCGCCAGGACTACCATAACTAAGAGAAGTTAGCTAATACAGCATCTCATACCGAGTAAGAACCCGATTTAGTATTTTCAAAGCCCACTTCTTTCCTTTCCAAACAGAACTCGAAGCATCCGGGCGGACAGTCTTAAAATCTAGTACTGTACAAAACGCATCAATCCAGTGTCCGAAAAGCTAAAGGCGATAAAGTGTAAGAAAAAGCCATACCTCTTTGCTAATTGCATCCAGCGGGAAATGGTGATTTACGAATGAGAAGAATATCTTGATGATGAGCGTCTGAAGCACATAAGAATCCTCAGATTCATCAGCAATGAGACTTGATAATGTTGAATACAAAATTGGGAAGAACACTTGCATCACGGAAACTGAATTTTGGCGCTCGTCGCTTTTTTTATATGTATAAACTCCAACGAAAGCATAAAGGCAGTTAAGAGCCCCACGCAGATGATGGCGATCACAAGATTCTAGGAAATGTTTGACTTGTTCAGGAAACTCTTGAAATTTGACAGGAAAATCATGTTGAATTATTTTGGAAAGAGCAACCTGCAGATGAGTTCTTATTTAAGAAGTTATGTTGAAAACGTGCCTTACTGTAAAGGAATTGGTGCCGAGATGACAGCCGCTACAATAGAACCTCTGATCACTTGTTTGTCTTGTTCATGTATATAAAATCTTAATTCCCCTGATTCCTCTGGTTCTTCTTCTTTCCACCATTCATTAATATTGTTTTTGAAGTATAGAGCTGCTGCTTGTCGAACGCCTACATCGATTGTATCCTCAAGGACGATTTTCAGTAAGGTTGGAACAAATCCAATAATCTTATGCATCTGCAAAGTAAGGATGATCGGTTTCATTTACTTCATTAAGCACTTTAGTGCCATTTTGTTGTTTATCTGCTAACAATGTATTGCTAAGTGCCTCAACAACCCTTGTAGGGTCCATCTTTTCAAACTTGCGAAAACAACGTGACAACTTCTACAGATCGTACCGCCCCACCTCAAATAAAACAAACACCAAACTTACAGCCTTATTATAACAGCATAAGCTTTGGCTCGTCGTACAATGTAAAAAATTAAATATTAGCTTAAGTCATCATTGCCTTAATATTTAATAGGCCGATGCATCACCACCCAACTGAAGTGGCTAAATATTCAAATAGCTTCAGAAAGTTGTGGTGGAATGGAAGAGACGTTTATATCACGGGCTTCCTTGTTTATCAACAACGGATTTTCACTTACACCAGGAAGAGACCTGGGTGGATGAAATATATGGATAAAGGAAGTAATAGCAGGTTAGCGATCGGAGTTCAACCTGAGTCCTTATGAATAAATAAATTTTTTTCTTAAACGCCTCGGAAAAATTGGCAAAGACAACTTGGACGGGAAAGAAATTTTAAGCTCTAACTGTCCTTAAAGATAAGAAATTGTGTCAACAATCCTGTCTTCTGCATTTCACCTCTGGTTTCTGAGTGTTCTCTCTGAGATGGGTGTTCGGATTCCACCTAAATAGGTGTTCTTATTGGTACTCAAGAGCATTTGGGATTTTGTAGATCATTATGGAGTTCCATCTAAGCTGCATGTATTCTGGGGAATACAAGTTTGCTATTTACAGGCGTTTCTCAAATGATTTGAACTTAAGTCCACAAACGGACTTCTGAAAATCATTTGGAAAGTCTCACTACCAATTAGCCGAAAATACACATCAGAGTTAAAAGTGTGAGGATGGCTAGAAAAGAGTTCTCGCCACAGTTATCGTTAGATTTAAGGTCGAAGAGGACTTAGACATCTAAGTCCTTTTCTACCATAGATTCACTGGGAAATTATTTAGAGTATATGTGTGGCCCGTCTTATGTCGCAGATGGACAACTTTGTCAAGTTGGAACGTAGCCTGTTCTTTTCGCCGAACTTTGATGTCGAGTCACATCATCCTGTAGTCTCAACATATCCACCTGGTTGTTGAATTCCTCCCAAATTTTGAGGCCGTTAACAAATAGTCGTAGTTTGGAAGTTACCTTTTGAGGTAGGCTTTTTTCATGGATTAGAAAAAAGAGTTACCTGAGGATTGAACCCTGGGGAACACCACTGTAACATCCTACAACCTGAGTAGATGGGTGAATCACCTTCACCCTAAGTTATCATCTATCGAGATAAGACCTAAACCAATCTAGTATTAGGTGGGTTAATGTCCATCTATACCAATTTTTGTAGGAAACAAAGATGGCTAACTCGGTCGAAGGCTTTTGGAAAATCGAGGTATAATACATCGGATATACTGTTTCGATCAATGGTGTTGGTCCAGTGTTCCACCTGAGACAACATGTTAGTAATGCAAGAGTGATCATTCTTCAAAGCATGTTGCTAGAGTGTAGAAATTTAATGGGTTCCGGGTAGTCACTTGAGTTTTCGCAGACTAGGAATTCCATAATCTTGAGCTGTGTCGAAAGCAAAGTCACTGACTGGTAGTTTGCAGGGTGGTTGAGTCAACTTTCTTCGAGGATTACAGTGATGTAAGCTGACTTCGGAACCACGCCTTGATTCGAACTATTTGTGGACACTTCGTTGAGTGGAAGTTATCAAGTATTAACTCCCTTGCCTAGGACTGAGGAATGAACTTTAACCGGGCTAGGAAAGTACACTTAATCAGCCGTTTCATTTCATAAAAATGTTTCTACAATAATTGAATTAACTTCGGAGCTCCTAAATTAAAATTCTCACACGTGTAACTATAAAACTGGTTTGAATATTAGGCAGTATTAGGTGACCAGGATCTTCTCAAAGTCTGTGTTACGCTCAGTACGTTCATTTAGACCCATCACTTCGGAGCTTTCGTCTCCGGCCTGACACAAAAGCGGCATGATGAAATAAACCCTTTGGTTCAATGAAAAATGTATTTATTGGCTTGTTTTGATGTTGATATTCATCTTCACGAAGAGCCATTATACAGATGCCTCTAGTTTGACCATGTGAGAGATAACGACGTTTGACCTCTGGCTTCTATGCTGATCTTGACTATTACCTATTACCCCGTATCCACAAATTACAGGCTACTTAGAAAGGCATGCTACGAATTAATGCTAACAGTAATCAGTGGTTATTCTTGTACTAAATGGATCACGAATATGCAACTGAGTGTAATGAGGTGGCTGTAGATGGTGTGTTCTAGAAAAACATGTTGATTGATTGGCTTAGAGTTTAATTGGTCAACCGGACTAACCACAATAAACTTTGACTGAAGCATGGAATGTTGACTGGCCGACAAAAGGAAAAATGATAGGACCTACCCCTCCAAACATCAGAGAGAGAACAACACACCAGTGGAAAAAGAGCCATTTAATAAGCAAGATCGATTGGTCATATGCATTACATAGCAGGCCATTCTACAAGCGAAAAAAAACACTAAAACCGAAACCAGGAAATTTAAATACAGGAAAAGGGATGATATTGAGTTGAGCTGGTATCTTCCTGTTTCTTAGTTATAGACCGGAACTAGTCAGTCTGTAGCAACTTAGCTTGACTAGTTAAAAGTTCACTTCAAACCTTAAGCATACGACAAAATAATTAGGCTCCAGTATTCATTTACTTCCTTATTCTGCATAGGGACTATATTTCCTGTTAGCTTAAATTGAACGTTGAGAAGTATTTGTGTGTTTGAATAACTAGAACCGCGCCCCACTGTCTCCTGCCCACGCTACTGAATAAAGACCTATTACCAAAATAGTCTGGTTTCTTGTGTCACTAGATCGGGATATACCTAGGCGCTAAAAGTCTCTGTTGCTACATATGTGCATCCTGAGCGGATTGCCTCAAACTACCGCTACACCGAGGTTCAATATAAGCTAATAGGAAATATAGTCCCTATGCAGAATAAGGAAGCAAATGAATACTGGAGCCTAATTGTTTTGTCGTATGCTTAAGGTTTGAAGTGAACTTTTAACTAGTCAAGCTAAGTTGCTACAGACTGACTAGTTCCGGTCCATAACTAAGAAACAGGAAGATACTAGTTCAACCTAATTACATATATACCCGTTGAACAAATGTGACTGTCTCAACACAATGGTGAACAGGGTGGCATTTGGCACGAAGCGGACTGAGTTCAGACCTCAATGTGAACATCAACATTAAGATGAAAGGTACATCCAGCAGATAAGTCCCACAAAGGACGAAAGGCGCGTCCAAGATTCTGCTAGCCAGTCAAAATTCAACGTAAACAGGGACAGACAGACAGTTACAACGTAGAACTTGGTACATGCGTACGTCAGTTCAAGTTGCCATGCCTCAATTAGCAGATAGAGATTAAGTTGTCGAATCAAATCCCAGGGTGGGGAAGGTAGTAGCAGAGTTAGTATTCATGGAAGGGAATAGAGACCGAGAACAATTAAGGAAATATGATTCAGTAAAGAGAAAATTATGATAAGTTCAGAAGCTTAGAATTTGGAGGAATACAGGGAGTGGATGCACCTGCGCCATTGCCAACGATTTTGAGCCATATCACACAAGGTCTCTAGCCATTTATTACGAGCGTCACGCGGACTCCAACCAGGTAGTCTGCACCTATTAACATGGCTCAGCCCAACTGTCAATGACGCAAACAGGGAGGATGATATGTTTATAGAAGATTTAAAATATCTGGAGATCAGGAGTAAGTGTAACAATAATTGATAGATCTATTGGAAGTAAACAATTTATGAAATCCAGATATCATATTTCCTAAATGACTATCAAATACAGTCCAGTAGCACAATCTCTGATATTAAAAATGCGAAATCCATAGATTAAGATTTGTAATTAATTAACCCACTGGAAAAACCTCTCATAACTCAGAAGAAACAGCAGAAAAGACTGGATTATATGGTAAAAAAGCGAATAAGACTGAGGCCAAAATTACCATCACTAAATTTCATATATATTTAATAATGAATCTAACAGATAAATCGCTCAATCACACAGCAGCGTGATACTGTTCTGAAGTCTTAAAAGACTTTACGATTACATTCCCTAGCGTACACCTCACAGTGTCGCAAATTGAGGACGATTCTAACTTGAATTCATTGGATAACCCAGAATTCGGTATATTGCGCCAAAAATGGCAACTACCACTTAACTACAGTAAATGTGGAATCATGCACATAGGTAACTATAACCCACAGTCCACGTTTTATCTAAATGGGTCAAAGATCCGAATACTCCAATCAACAAGCGATTTGGGTATTAAATATTCCGGCAACTTAAAGTTCACGGAATATGCCTCCTCTATTATCTCTAGAACTAGAAGATTAACAGGCTTCCTTCTTAAAAACTTCCATACAACGGAGGCTAAACTTACTCTGTTTAAGATATGTGTAAGACCTATACTCGAGTACTGCTCATTTATCTTTTCGAGTATAAATAGCATAGATGGGAAACGCGTCGAAAGTGTACAAAGAAGTTTCACACGTCGAATTCTGTCAACTAACGGAAACATGGACTACACGACTAGATGTGAAACACTCTCTCTAGAACCCCTGTGCCGCCGCCAACTACGACATAACTTAATATTCTTCTATAAAATAATCAACGGAATATCACTCTCGGCTTTCTCACCCACGTGGAACCAAACGCCTAGATACGATCTTCGGAACTACGAAGCAACATTACTTATCGATAAATACCGAACACAACATCGCGGTAAGTTCTTTATCATATTCTACAGCAAACTGTAGAATAAACTACCACAAAATATCCGCACTACTAAATCTATCCTAATATTTAAACGCCTGATCTCCCCATATCTAGAATCGAAGGGCTTGTACCAAATCTTTGACGACTTACCACTAAACCTCGAATCAATAAACAATGGCTTATTAGGGTACTAAAACTGCAGATGCTAAAATCATGTACGTTGTATTATTATTATTATTATGAAAAAAACATGAAAACAGAAAAAGAGGATTCTAGCTTGAAACTGATTATTTTTATACCACTAATTAAATTTGCTTTTTATTTCCATCGCATAATCTGTCACCGTCTTCCCGAGTTTATGGTCTGAACTGGCAAAGAACTGATATCCTTTAAGCAACTTACTCCAAACGCTGGCCTGGAACTTAATCAATGCACCAACAACTCACCGCTCAAGACCAGCCACACAAATTGGCTGCCTTAACCAAATTTCGAACTACCAGCCTTATCCTGTCTCTGGATAGTCCCTATGATTCGTTCTGCTTTCTCGCAGCCAATCCATTGAGATTACAGCACAAAGGACAGAAAGCGCGCGGTCGTCTATTGGAAGTGTTCTACAATACAAAATATACCTCTAGTACTGTAGTACTGTAAAATGTGAAGCTTGCTACTGTTGGCTTCTTAATTAATTAATATCTTCATATATCGTCAATCCCATAACAGTAACTCTACTAAAACCCTGTTACAAACAAGCCATATCATTATGATCATGCCTGTAAACTAGTATGCTCTCATATACAAGTTGCTACTTGAGAATAAATTATTATTATTATTATACTTGAAGTGAACCCGGTATATGACTAAGTTACGTTTGCGGTATTACCAGAGCAACTTCTAACGATTGAACCCACTGTTACAAATAAGAATAAATCAAAAGGCAATGAAGGATGGAAAAGAAGTTATATTTGATCGTAAATAGAGCGTCAATGGGGTAGCAACGTCGAGGCTGGTAAACTAGAGCGAGATACAACCCACGGTGTGTCGTGATGTGATTTGGTGGTAATGCGTGGCCGAGTGCCTTCATCTAGTCGTGTCTGCAAAACAAACATGGTCGGCATCAATGTCGAGGACCTATGTAACTATTTATTTTGGGGATTATTTACCGCTACAGTTCACTCCCTCCTAATGGGTTCGTTAGGACCATATGACGTACCAACCAAAGGATAAAATTCAATCCGTTAGACATTTGTAAACGTTCCTTTGATAGCTTGCGATGTTGTACAGCTTCTGGGCGTCAGTGTCTATGCTAGGGTGTCGTTACATAAATCATTTGTACAAAATATATTCCTTATCTTCAGCATTCTTCTCTACGTTTCCAGATGGCCTGGAAATCCAAAATAAGAAAATTTTTAAATGTGCGTATTTCGTATATCAAAAAACAATTTGGTAGCTCAATACGGCTACGAAAACGTGTAAAATATTAACAACACTCAACGATTAAACAACGTATATATTATTTTTTAAACCTACAAAATTATGCAAAATGCATACCTTAAGGTGAAAAAAATTTGTTCAGTTTCTCTTTTCATTTTCTTTTGCAAACACTTTATAATTTGCAGGAAATGGAAAATTAGTAGACAGAATATTCGTTTAAGTGTTCTGCAAAGCGTACATTTCTACCAGAACGTGTAGCTCTCGGCGTTATGGAGCTCTTCGAAATTTTCACTTGCTTGTTGGTCGTTGGTTGGGGCGTGGTGGTTTCGTTCATGTCAAGTTTCGGAGGTGTTGTGGCGAGTTCGACATCGAAAGGTTTACCTTCTAGGTAAGCCGCTTTGAGGCGGTCAATGCTGACGTTTTCTTCGTGGCCTTTTTTCTTGATAGTATAGTACTTTGTTTCCCGTTTCAAGATCTTGTATGGTCCTTCGTAAGTCGCATCAAGAGGTCGGCGTAGAGCATCACGACGTACGAAAACGTGTGTACTATATTTTATGGCGGGCTGGGTAAAAGTGTCTGTCGATTGTTGTCGAGTTTGGACTGGCTTAACTGAATGCATAGCATTTGTAAGCCGGTTCACCTAAAAATCGAAATCTACGTTTGTCGAGATAAGAACGATTTCCACAAACTCAACTGGTAGTCGAAGAGTCGTTCCATAAACTATTTCAGCCACACTGCACCCGACATTTTCTTTTACAGTGCTGAAAGTGATACTTTCAGCTGTGGATGAAATCTTTTTACCAACCCGTTAGATTGTGGGTGGTAGGCAGTTGTTCGGAAGCGCGTTGCTCCAAGAGGTTTGGTCAGAGAGTGGAACAATCCAGATTCAAACTGGAGTCCACGGTCTGTCGTTATTGTAGATGGACAACCAAAATAAGCTATCCACCGTTCGACGAAAGCACGAGCACTCGTTTCACTAGTGATGTCTGTCAGTGGAATCGCTTCTGGCCAGCGTGTAAAACGGTCCACGCATGTCAAAAGATAAGAAAATCCCTTTGGATTCTAGTAAAGGTCCTACCAGATCAAGGTGGACGTGGTCGAATCAACCGTCGGAAGTTGGGTAAGTGTTAAGAGGGCATTCATTGTGCTGAATTACTTTGCTCTTTTGGCAGACCACACAAGAGCGTGTCCATTCTTTGATGTGTTTTTATTCATCTTCGGCCAGCAGAATCTCTGGGCGATCAGTTTAGACGTAGCACGAACTCTAGGATGAGAGAGGTTGTGCAATGTGTCAAAGATGATTCGTCAATAACACCTGGGGACGATTGGACGGGCTGTACCTGTAGAAGCATCACAAACTAAAGTGTTCTTACCTTTTCCAATCGTCTTTGTTTGGAGTTTGAGCGTTGTTGTGGATAACTCGTAATGAAGATCATTGCCCTCATTTTGAGGTCGAGCTAGTTTATTTATTTATTTTAATCACATACTACTCATTTACAATAAGCGTTGTGAAGAAACCATTTTGGGCTTCATCAGTTGAGTATAATAATTCAATAAATCAAATAAGCGAAGTAGTATTAAGAGTATAAACGCTAACGTGATGTAGGACGTGTAAATAGGAAAGAAAGGAAAAAAGAAAAAAGAAAGAAAGAGAAATTCTATAGAGTTCAATGCGTAGCCGTAGCTTAGACTTTGCATAAATAGGTTTGTTAGCCAACTAATAAACCCAATATAATTAAGAGGTCAAGTTGTAATCAAAATTTAGAATCGGTTTATAAGTGATGACAGAAGACGGATAGTAATAATAATAATAATTTAGATTGGAACAGAGCGAAAATATGCACTAATAACCATGTAAAATATATAGTGAATTATAGTAATGGAGAGATCAAACAGTGCAATTAACAATGTGGTGAAATCGTGAATTGCTAAGTTTGGCCAGTTCATTGTTGCAGAACTGCGCCAATGGCCGAGTCAGATGTGTCAACCATGATGCCGACAAGAGCTTCAGTATTGTGATGTGCCAGCATAGTCACATTGGCCATTGCTTCTTTAGTCACAGTAAAGGCTTTCTTTGACTCTGCATCTATTGTGACCACACTTTTATTCCCACGAAGCTGATCCGTTAGTGGTTTCATGATAGATGCACAATTCAGTATAAATCGTCTGTAAAAACTTACCAATCCGTTGAAAGCTCGCAGCTGCTTAATTGTGATTGGTTCCGGGTACTCCAGAATAACCGCCACCTTGTGTTTTTGAGGTTGTATGCCATTAACGTCAATAGTATGCCCCAGGAAGTCCAATGAGGTTGTTCCAATTTGGCATTTCTGTATATTTATTGTAACCCCATATTGTTGCAGTCTACTAAAGACTGTGTCCAAATGTTTCATATGTGTTACCACGTCTGGGCTTGCTATCAGGCAGTCGTCGACGTATGCATGGACATAGTCAAGCCCGCAGAACACGTCATCGATGAAACGCTGAAATGTTTTTGCTGCATTTCTCAACCCGAAAGACATTCAGAGGAATTCATACAGGCCGAATGAAGTTACAATAGCGGTTTTCGGGATATCATTTTCAGACATCGGTATTTGGTTGTACGCCTTTACCAAGTCGAGTTTTGAAAATATTGTCATTCTCTTCAGGGTGGCCGTTAAATCGTGGATGTGCGGTAACGGGTAACGATCAGGCGTCGTTTGGGCGTCGAGACGTCGGCAATCACCAGTGGGACGCTAATCATACCTATCTTTCTTTGGGACCATGTGTAATGGAGATGACCATGGGCTACTGGATGGGCAGATTATTCCCAGACCAATCATATGATCAAGTTTGTTTTTCACAGTCCTTAGTTTCTCAGGTGCGAATCGGCGTGCTTTTGAGAATACAGGTTGACCTGCAGTCGTGATGTGATGTGTAACAGTGCTGATTACGCATGATAATTTCGCTGTTGCCTTATTCAGATCTGGATGCTTGTCGAGTATCGGCTGAAAATAACGGTTAATTAAATGTTTAAAACGAAGAGGACATAAGCTACAACCTGTTGCAGCGGTCCCACTAACGTATAGATTTGTGTCACTATCCACTAGTCTCTTTTCACTAGGGTCCACAAGCAAGTTGTGATGGCTCAGTAAATCTGTGCCAATGATAGGTATTTTCACATCGGTGATGGTGAAAATCCAGTGTATGGGTTTTCGTAAACCCACGTTTAAGTAGACATATCGCTTACCATACATGGCTATGTGTTTCCTATCAGCTTCATGTAGATCGAATGCAGCTTAATGTTAGCAATCAGATGGAGTTGCAGGAAGGACGTTGACTTCTGCGCTAGTATCGACAAGGTAACGAGCCTTCGTTATCACAATCAATGCCTGTTACCCCAAGTGGAGCATAGACCACTCACCAGCATTTTCCACCCAACTCTGTCCTGGGCTTTCCTTCCCAGCTCTTTCCAAGTGCTCTGCATTCTCTTCATGTCTGTTTCTAATTCCCGACACAATGAGTTCCTGCGTCTTCGTCTGTTTATTTGGCCTTTAGGATTCCAGTTTACTACTTGTCATGTGACACAGTTTGATGGTTTCCTCAATCTGTGTCCAATCCACCTCCAGCGTCTTTTCCTAATTTCTTTCTCAGCTGAAGGTTGATTAGTTCTCTGCCACAGAAGGTTGTTGTTGATGGTATCTGGCTAACGAATCGGAAGAATCTTGCGCAGACAGTTGTTTATAAATACTTGTATCTTCTGAAAGATACTTTTCGTAGTTCTCGGTGCAAGTCTCAGCTCCATACAACACAACTGTCTTCACATTTGTATTGAAAATTTTAACTTTAATATTGACCGACAGTTGGTTTGAGTTCCAGATGTTTTTCAGTTGTAGAAATGTCGCTCTTGCTTTACCAATCCGCGCCTTCACATGCGAGTCAGACCCTCCTTGTTTGTCGATGATGCTGCCCAAATATGTAAAGGTTTCAACGTCTTCCAGAATTTCTCCCCAAGTCAAGTGTAATTGGGTTAGTCTTTGTTGTTTTGTATCTAAGGATCTTCCTTTGCCCTTTGTGTATGTTGAGGCCTGTTGCTGCTGAGTCTGCTGCTATATTGTTGGTCTTCATCTGCATTTGATGTTGTGTGAGATAGAAGAGCTAGGTCATCTGCAGAGTCCAAGTCATCTAGTTGGATCCATGTTGTCTATTGTATTCCGAGAGTGTCTTCAAATGTTGCAGTCTTCATGATGCAGTCGATGACCAGTAGGAAGAGGAAGTGTGAGAGTAAGTAGCCTTGTCTGACACCGGTCTTCACTTCGAATGAATCTGTGAGCTGACCTCCATGCACGATTTTACAATGTAATCTGTCGTAAGAATTCCGTATGATGTTGACTATCTTCTCGGGTACGCCGTAATGACGCAGAAGGCTCCATAATATTCTTCTATCCACGCTGTCGAATGCCTTTTCATAGTTGAGGAAGTTGATGTAAATTGGTCAATTCCATTCAATTGATTGTTCAACAATGAACCGTAAAGTAGCGATTTGGTCAGTACACGATCGGTCTTTACGGAATCCGGCCTGTTGATCTCGGAGTTGGGCGTCGACTGGGTCCTTTAATCTGTTCAATAACACTCTGTTGAAGACCATTGCTGGTACTGAAAGTAGAGTAATGCCTCTGTAGTTCTCACAATTGCTGAGATCGACTTTCTTTGGTATCTTGATGAGGTACCCTTCTTTCCAGTCTGCTGAGACTTGTTCTTCCTCCCAAATCTTCCTGAAGAGAATGTGGAGTATCTTTGAAGTTGCTTCTATATCTGTCTTTAGTGCCTCCGCTGGTATGTTATCTGGTCCTGCTGACTTGCCACTCTTGAGCTGTCTGATGGCCATTTTGATTTCCCCGACTCTTGGTGGGTCTGTGCTTATAGGGAGATCCGTGGCTGCTGCTTCGATGACTGGTGGGTTCAGTGGTGCTGGTCTATTCAAGAGTTCTTGGAAGTGCTCTACCCACCTGTTCCGTTGTTCATACACTTCAGTGATTGGTTTGCCAGCCTTGTTCTTAATTGGCCGTTCTGGCTTGTTGAATTTCCCAGCTAACTTCTTCGTTGTATCATATAAGAGCCTCATATTTCCTTCTCTTGCAGCTTATTCCGCTGTCATTGCTAGGTCCTCAACAAATTTTCGTTTATCCAACCTGATGCTCCTCTTCACTTGCTTGTTGACTTCGGTGTAGTCGGCCTGTGCCTTGGCTTTCTCTGTTCTTGTCAGGCTGTTATTAATTGCAATCTTTCTGCTCCTCCTTTCTTGAATCTTGTCCAGAGTACCAACAGAAATCCATCCCTTTTGGTGTTGTTTCGTGGGACCCAAAACCTCCTGACGACATGTTGAAGTTATTGTTTCTTTAATCTCTTTCCAGTTGTCTTCCATATTAGTTCCACCTTTTTCAAGTAGATCGTGAAATGCTTGGAACTTATTATTGAGAGTTATTTTGAATTCGTTGCATTTGTTAGTATCCCGGAGAAGGGCTGTATTAAACTTTTGCAATAGTGCTGCTCCAGTTGTCCAGTGCTTCTTCAGCTTCAGTTTCATTTTAGCCTTCACCAAATGGTGATCTGAAGCTATGTCAGCTCTTCTCCTTGCTCTTACGTCTTCCATGGTCCTTCTAAGCTTCTTATTGATGCAGATGTAGTCGATTTGGTTCTCCGTAATGTGGTCCGGTGAAACCTATTTAGTTTTGTGTATACGTTTGTGGGAGAATATGGTGCCACCTATAATCATTTTGTTGAAGGCACATAAGTTTACAAACCTCTCACCGTTATCATTTCTTTCTCCCAGTCCATGTTGTCTCATGATGTCTCCATACCCAGTGTTGTCTACTCTAACCTTGGCGTTGAAGTCCCCCATCAGAATGGTCAGGTCGTTGGCTGAACATTTTTCGATGATTGACTGCAGCCTCGCATAGAACTAGTCTTTGTCGTTTTCGTGGTTGTCATAAGTGGGTGCGTAGTACTGGGTGACATTCATTGTAATCCATTCCTTCTTCGTCTTGAAGGATGCTTTGATGATCCTAGGTCCATGAGGTTCCCATCCTACAAGAGCCTTCCATGCTTCTTGGGACAACATTAATGCTACTCCTTGTCTGTGTGGGGCGTTTTCTTGTTCGTTGCCGAAGTATAAAAGCTCAATTTCTGAGGATAATCGTTGCTATCCAGCTTGTAACCAATGCGTTTCGCTTATTCCAAGTATCTTCAGGTTGTATCTCTTCATTTCTTCAGCTATTTGCATGGTTCTTCCTGTCTCCCACATCGTGCGGACATTCCATGTACCTATATTAATTGTTGCTCTGGTTGTCAGAAGGGACATTAGTCTCTTGGCTTGCGAAGAAACTCGGCTTTCACCGTTAGATGTTATAACTCTTAGAAATGGAGATCATCCAACTCTCAGAACAGAATTAAAATGATTAAAAAGATCTTTTCTAGTTAGCGTTTTTTAGCAATTTGTTTTTTACGGAATGGGGTTGCTGACCCCATGCCCAACCCTCCTTTGTCCGGGCTTGGGACCAACAGCAACCCTAGGGGGCTACAGGCGGAGTTTCGTTAGTACGTCAGTGATAAATAACAGGCGTCTGTTTCCACCAGCTACAGGGGCAGCTAACGCGTCCCAGCGGGATAGTTTTCCGACGCATCGACATTGGGTTTTTGTCTAGGGAAACAACAGGGGTCTCTACACTTCTTGGAATGTTTTCCATAGGTGCTGTGGTACCAAAACCAATGTGAGTTTTCACTTCGTAGAAGTCGAGACGACGATCTTCTCCGTGATGTATTTCGTCGACGAGAATCGTTTGGTCGTTGTCGTTCCTTCAGGTCAAGGAAACGAGAAAGAGCATTACACAATTTTGTCATATCGTTATTAGTGGCCTGAGGTTTTTCAGTAATGGAATAAACCTCATTGTCGCGAGTTCTAGTGATCACCAGAATTCGATCAGCAGATGAAGCTAGTTCATCTACTGAGTTGTTATTAAACATTACCGGAACCGCTTGCACTTGTTGTGGGAGTTTTGATAAGAAGAGTTGACAGAAAAGACCTTCGTCTGAAGTGCGTTGATCAATCGCTTCTCTCATGCGCGACAACATTTCTGTTGCTGAACTACTACCGAGTTCCATGATGTGAGACAACTCATAAAGACGTTGTCTATCAGACAAGTCTCCGCATTTGAGAATTGATCTTTTGATCTGGTCATAAGGTTCTACGCAGTCGGGACTGAAAAAGAAAGGAGTGACGTACCTGTTTGGAGGTGTGGGAGTTTTGGCCTTATTGAGCTTGGGAGTCTGATCAGTCATCATTAAGGTACCAATATATGCAAATACAAAATTGAATGCACTGAAAATGTGCAAAAAAATTATCACACCAAAAATATTGCTAAAAACTACAAACTGGAACGAACTCACAGTTATGAACGTGTCCAGATCACGTCGGGCTAACCGATGAAGTGCACTCGGTATATGACCAAGTTACGTTTGCGGTATTACCAGAGCAACTTCTAACGATTGAACCCACTGTTACAAATAAGAACAAATCAGAAGGCAATGAAGGATGGAAAAGAAGTTATATTTGATCGTAAATAGAGCGTCAATGGGGTAGCAACGTCGAGGCTGGCAAACTAGAGCGAGATACAACCCACGGTGTGTCGTGATGTGATTTGGTGGTAATGCGTGACCGAGTGCCTTCATCTAGTCGTGTCTGCAAAACAAACATGGTCGGCATCAATGTCGAGGACCTATGTAACTATTTATTTTGGGGATTACCTCTATATACTCTAACAGGAGTAGTACCGGAACAAACGTATGGAGCAAAAATTCATAGTGCTACCATTACGATTAACATGCAAAAGCAAGTGGTGCTTAACCCTGTAACTTTTTACCTGATCTGTTAACGACATATTATGAGAATACTTGAGTCCTAAGTCAACCACTGATTAAAAGTTTAATGACCTATTATCGTTTATGGGTAGTTCAAAAGTAAAGCGTGTACCTCCAAAATATATCTAACCACACTTAGAATCACTAAGTTCTAATTTACATTTCGATCATCATAGGCAAACCCCAGTTTAAGTAGTTTCCATCCTGTTTTACAACACCAACTTGGTTTATAACATCATCTTATTTGTTCACGGCTATGTTATGGCATCGGTATCGCGTATTAAACAGTGATGTGTTGTCACCAACAAGATGACTAAGAGATTTACATGTTTCATCAAATGTTGTTACAGGAATTCCGATGTATAAGGAGACAAGGAATGTTTACCTATCTCAGCTGAAACAAGCTTTCGGAGTAGTAGATTAATTTCCCATGGATCGTCATGAGCAGCCTTATCCTGTATAGGCATTTTTAGAACTATGTGTCAAGTAATATTTGCTTCTGGGTAATAAAGAAATTCAGTCGTTGACGTTACCAACTGTTTAGAGTATAGAACGGTAAATATGTACAGATGAAACTGCCTCAAATATACTTTTAGTACTCGTAACTAGCCGCATTAACTTTAGCTGATGCACAAAAACATGTCTAATTTGACTGAATCTGTGTCGTCCAACAAACTGTCACCACTTCTGTGTTCTGAAATTAAGATTTATAAGGCTGGGATGCAGCCAATACAGAACAGTATCTACAAGAAAGAAATCGAGCTTAACAACTGGAGTTGCCAGGAAACGCCACCAAATTTAATTTATCCTCATTTTACTTATGAAAGTGTTAGACGAGAAATAGAAGAAGTAATCGGGTTCATGCAAGATGTATACAGACAGGAGGTTGCATATTATTTAGAAGTGCCCATAAATGTAGGATTAAAGTTGATTATTTCCATGGTGGTTTGGCAAGTTAGTTAGTATGATTATGTGATCACCCTAGTCCCTATTGTATGATAAATAACGTGGGTCAACTGTTCAACCTATATGAAGTTATATGTAAATGACCTACTTGATGATTACCTTAAGTCACTCGACTCTAACCTTACTGACCAGGCGTCTTATGTAATACAAGGCTATATATAAGCTATGTCGCATTTAAGATGACAGTTACAGGGAAGAATGTAGGAAAGATACAAGCTTATTGCTGTACGCTTTGTCCCATGACGCTGACTAATTATTGGACCATTTTTTTCTCGATTATAGATCGCTATCTTTAAAAACGAGCAGTTCCTTGATCCTAGAATGGAGGACGATGGTAGTGAGGTAGAATTGAGTTATTTCACCAACTCTGTAATGCGATCCCCCACAACGGAATCAAAATAACTTTGATTCGATACCATAATAGGCGGGTAGTTTGTACTACGGGGAGTGTCCAATAGACAAACAGTAATTTATTGTGATATTTATAATCTGTAAATCTAATAAGAGTAGAGGGCAGGAACTACTGGGGAAATAGTGGTCAGTAACAATCGTAAACATTTTTACACTTGTTACTAGTAGGCATAAAGTGATGAAAAGTTTATTAGTGTTGAATGGTTATTACAATAAAATATAATTTAAAATAAACAGGTCAAATTAGTATACAGTACCAAGAAGGAATACAAATATTTCCACAGTTAATGGAATGTGTCGAAACTGATGAGAAAATAAGTGTGAACGTTTTTACCATGAAATTTGACTTGTTTTGAGGCATTTAGGACAAACCACTTTCTCAGGCAATTTTGACAAAAACATAATAGTCTACAATAAGAATAAGCTGTTACATAAAACAAATTAGACTGTGACAAATGATCATCTGGTATTATAATGCATAGTAATGAAGTATGTTGGGTACTACTAGCAGAGTTTCACATTGCAATCTTGAACTTTACACTGAACCTCTTACGAAATTTAGCATGTTCCTATTACAGTCTTAAAACTTTGTCGGTTAGAATTCATTGTACTATGCTTTGTGTATCAAATTGATCACATTTGTAAAACTGGTGTGTACCTGTTTTTAGGAATAAATGATTATTATTATTATATGAGTAGTTTGTGGTGAGGCGTCAGGTAAGTGGCAAAAGTGGACACTTGGCGAGGAAGGATGAAAAGCCCATGCAGATTGGGTAGGAAATTAGAAGTTAAATAAAAGAAGGAAGTATAGCAACGATCTGGGGTGGAGAAGACAACGATGTGCAAATAGATGAACAAAGATAAAGTGTGTACAATTTATAAAGTTTTGTACTTTGATAAAATAAATAATTTATTCCAGCAAGTGGTTGTTTCCTCCAGTAGTGAGATATCTAAGTGTATGGATGATAGTCAGAAATGAACAATAACTTATATATTCATGTATATATAGGTGCAGTAACTGAATACCACGGAACATAAAATTCCAAATTGCAGGAATCAGTGAAATTGTAGACACAGACTGTAGTATGTCTGAAAACATACACAGCCAGTGGTAGTTAGATTGTCAAAAAAAGGGGAAGGCAGGTTCGTTCTAGTCCAAAAACTTACAGAAGTTGGATTCGGAAGACAGGGATCTGTTTTCTAAACAATTTTTCAAAAAATTTGTGTCCATATTCAATACTGATAGAGCAAGACTTGAAGAGACGAGCTCAAGATAAACAGATTAATAGTTTTTGTTAGAATGCTAAGTAGCTAATAACAATAAAATCATTATGTTTGCTTCGTAAGATAATTGATTCGATTGGAAAGGTAAACCAAAATTTCAGACACTGAATGCTGAACATACAACTAGACAGAAATTCAACTAAAGTCTAATTAAACCAAAACTAAATGAGGATAAAGTGTAAATATTATTGTTATATCTCGTACTTGATAACTTGACTAGCCGCAAAGCAATCTTAGCACTTGGACGCCTTGAACCCTCCTAGTCGCCAAATCAGAAGACATAAGACGAGAAAACAGGAAACTTTATTCCAGTAAAATGGGATGTGAGTCATGTACAAAATATTCGTATATTTATAGTTTTCTGAAACAAATAAATCAGTATTATGATCCATCCAATCCGAATTAAGAAGTCTCAACTGCTACCCAATCGGAACGCTCCACGTCGAGATTCTAGAAGGTTCTATCGATAAGTGATTGGACGGAATGTCTCCGGCTCCTATAAGGGTTCTGGAGACTTCTTTGAAGTTTTTGAGAGCCATCCCAATAATTATATTTATTAACTTGTCAAGTAAATACTGTTCTGTGGAATAAATTATAAATATATCACTACTAACCTTTAATATTATAGGCACCTAGGCAGTTACATCCATCCAACGAATCTCAGACATGTTATGACGCTTGTCCTGAATTTAGTTTGTCAGTCGCAATCCAACTCAACCAAATTATAAGCACCCAGTCTAGAATAAATGATCACATAACCAAAGACAATAGTTCAAACAAATGGCCGAACCGAAGATAAACAAACCAAACACCGAATCTGTTGTAACAAATAGGATAATTAAGTTTAAAGTGAGTTTTATAAGAACAATCCACCAAATTCCCTTCCCCTTTATTCCTCCTTTCCTATCTATTGGCACTTTTCATCCTTTGTTTACCTTATTGCTCCCTTTGTGCTATATATGGAAGTATATTGTAATAAGTCTTAACCCAAATTCTGTGAAAGTGACATGAGTTTTAAAAAAAATACGCATTCTACCTAAGGATATTGTCGTTAATTCTTTCGGATCAGACTTAACAGGATGAAATATAAAAAAAAGTAAGCAATTACTAGGATTTATTGAATGTGAAAAGTGTCTTGACTCCAGCAACGTCACTTCAAAACCCATGTAATGTGCCTGCTTTTCTCACGAAAAGCTGTTCATTCATAGGTACTGTTTTATCGTTGGCTTAAGATGGTTAATGGTTTGCTGCGATGATTGATCAGTTCGTGAACTGAGTGAGGACATTTTAAGCGTCACACTTACTCATTCGTTCTCTGTGCTGTAGAAGAACTTATCATCAGCAAAAAGGACAATGCTATAATAATCAACTAACTAGTAACTAACCTAAAAATGTTCATGAAGTTTTGGTGAGAACAGGTAACTAATGGAGTTCAGACTTGCCTGGAGTTGTACAGCTATCACTAATTGTATTGACTTATCATCATGCTAAATCATAAATTGAATAAAGTGGGAATCCTACTGTTGGATGCTGGTTGGTTGAATGGTGACGATGGTTAGCCTTTCACTGGAAGATTTGAAGGTCCTGGGTTCAGTTTTCTGATGAAATGGAGGGACTACTCTGCAGAGGAGTTTCATACAATAAGTAAACAGTTGTTAAGCGCTTTCTGGCTTTCATTGAAACCCAACTAAGATCAATTTTATTCAGACTTGCTGATCATTATGCAGTAGTCGGGATATAATGGTTGGAGCTTTCATTCCAGCAGGTTCTACCATGCCAGGTATGTTGGTTGTAGAGTGATAAGACTAAAAGCAGCAAACCTAAGGTCCGAAATCCTACTGTTGACTGTACAGAAGTGTGATGGCAGTACGGTGTTACCTTAAGATAACGAGTATAACAACAATTCTGCCTTCGAACAAAGGGGAGGTTGGTGATTGACATCATCTGCCTTAAAAATCCACACCGTCTACGGTGGCAAGGCTTTAACAATTACGAAGTTGACACAACAGAAACCTCTCTCAACAAGGCCGTTAGTGACCAACCTCAAGTAACTGTACCTTGAATATTGTGGTCACATGACCACATCTTCAAGACCAACCCTCATCCAACTTGATATTTAGGCACATCGTGATGAGTGACTCTTTCATGACATGGCCTTTTAGATAGTGATAACCATCCACATATCTTTAACAACATGCAACATCACCCATTTTACAATCAAATCCCTATCTATACTAATATTCTTCACTCCAACCCCCTCCTGCCTTTCTCTCTCTTTCCCCATATGTACCATGATTCACTTCCACAAAACACTTTACTAGGTTTCATAAAGCCACGTTGTAGTCCGAATGATATTTTTGATCACTAGCTGGTTGCGTTTTAAGTAACCTAATTGCTAGTCAGTCACAGTTACACAAATCTATTCAATCTTTATATTTTCCTAAAGTGCCTATCTTAAAACAATAAAGTGGCTGGACTATAATGTAGGGACGAACCAATGAAATTGCGACTTTTCATCTCAAGGTCATTGTCCACAGTTAAATGAAAATATTGACGATCTATCACGTGCTCGCTAATTTCCAAGAGGACGTTATCGTTAGCTAATTACAGGAGAAAGGTTTACTTCGAAGAACATGTTTATGTAATTATGGTGTGTATGCCCCTGGGCAAATGCTTAGAGAAGAGTGACAAACTAATATTCCGATGTCAATGGTCGCCAAGCAATTGTCAACGTCGTCCCTACATTATAGTCCTACCAATAAAGTACATTGTACTTTATGATACTAAGATAATCAATCAATACGTATATATAGTACTAACTCTATTGGATATTCGTCTTTCAAGGTTATTATTGTCTAAATGATTCCATTATTTAAATAGCCGAATATAAATAAATATAACAAAGAAATAAAATACAAATTAAATATTCAATTGATATTTTCTATTGATCAATTAAATGTATATTAGTGATCCAGTGAAGTATTTAGTAAACTATCTTAATTCACCTACTATAAATAGTAATGAGAAAATTCAATTGAATAAATTTCTAAATGCATTTCTATGTCGTCTTAATGATTTCATCTATACATATAAATTACATCATTCCAATTGTCTATCATTAAATAGATGGTTTTTATTAACTGATATGAATTTATCAAATATTCAATTGAAATTAATGCCAAATGAAAATGTATTCAGTAATTTACCGAATCTTCAACGTTTATGGTTATGTAATAATCAAATTGAAACATTGAATAATTGTCTTATAAAATGTTATTCATTAATAGAATTAAGATTAAATTCTAATCAATTACATAGTATACATAAACAATTATATAAATTACATTGTCTTGAAATATTAGATTTATCATTAAATCATTTAAGTAATTTATTAGTAAGTTAATAATTTATACAAAATAAATTAAAGATAATATGATGATATTTGTTACAATTGGTTGGAGGAGAGAGGGATTGTGGCGATAGTTAACTGTCAATTTTTGATGTTACGAATTGATCTGAATCAGACAACCATTGATCACCCGGAAGCACTAGATAGCTGTTTCCCCCTGGTATGGGACTCCTCAGCAGTGCGCATCCACGACCACACTAGAGATCGAACCAAGGACCCTGTGGCTCCGAGGCGAACGCTTTACCATTGGACCGCTGAGTCGGCTCCTAACGGTTGATATTTCCAATTCAGTCAATTCGCGATACGTTGCGCGACCTCATCCATGCCATCGGTGGGTAATTGCCTCACACCTAACACAGCTAAACTCCATCGGTCACGTCTTTACACTAGGAATCGAGGAATTACTCAAAGAGCTAGTCACTAGTGAACTGATATTTGTTACAATTGGGTAGTGGAGGGTTTGTAGAGATAGTTAACTGTCAATTTTTGATATGACGAATTGATTTGAATCAGACAACCATTGATCACCTGGAAGCACTGGACAGCTGTTTCGTCCTAGTATGGGACTCCCCAGCAGTGATCCAATGGTAAAGCATTTACCGCGGAGCCACGGGGTCCTGGGTTCGATCTCTGATGGGGTCGTGGATGCGCATTGTTGAGGAGTCCCATACTAGGGCGAAACAGCTGTCGAATGCTTCCAGGTGATCAATAGTTATCTGATTCAGATCAAACCGTAATAACAAAAGTTGATAATATGATGAAATTGATGATTATCACTATGAATAATATACCTTGTTTGTAAAGTTAACATTTAAAAATTGGAACATTGAAAAAGTTATTTAATAGAATTAATCCATTTTATAAATTTTGAATGTATAATGAGAAAAAGAAGTTAATGGTGTAAAGGTGTGATAAACACACTTCAAACAATTTGGTCATTTACATACACACTCACACATACTTGTTAAGGCATTTCTTTACATAAATATAAAAAAACTGATTAAAATCAGTGGTGTAAATGGTTAAGCATTCATCAACCTAAGAGCTCTGAATTCACTTCTATAACGAAATCGAAGATATACACTACCGGAAAGTCTCATATTAGAACAAAATAGGGATTAACAATTTTCATTGTCACTCAACCAAAATCAATCTGTTATGAATACAAACAACTAAATTCAGTATCAATCTTCATAAAGCTACATCAATTCATTTAACTGCAATGTGATAATTAAAGAATAGGGGAAAGTATATAAATTGGGAAGGATGAAATAATTATCAGATTACCAAATATAGTTAAAGATTAGCTGGTCGAACTTAAGGTTATAATGAACTGGTTTTGGTCACATAAAGAAGGTTTGAATATTCTATTATCCAGGGTCTCTACAAACTTAAGAATGTTCTTCTGGTTACTCGTCTACAATGTTTTAAATGTTACAAACTGTCTTACTAATATATCTTTAAATATTACTATTGGTCTCCAACGTGATTACATATTATTTGATTGTACTCTTTTTTTCTATTGGCCCATGACAACTGGATAAATTACTTCACTTTAAAAAGATGAACATTTTCAATAGATAAATAGAGTCTCTATAAGAAATCCATTGGGACCATTCTGAACATAGTAAAAAATGTTATGAATTTAACTGACGAATAAGAGAACAGTAACCATTGGCCGTCCTTAAGGAATATTCTGAGTCGAATAGATGTAGCTTCCATAAGAAGATTAACTTATAGGAATTCAATCTGGACTGGTCATATAGATTTTGTCTCTTCAATGGAATCCAGTGAATCTGTACAGCGAGTACAATTGAAGGATTTTACAAATTAATGTAAAAATCAGTTATTATACAAACCCCTGATTAATTCTGTTTCTAAGAAAAGTGTTTTTATTACGTTATCATATATACGATGAAGAGAATGAGTGAGATTACTTTTGAAACTGTAGTTAAAATTAGCTGTTGAAAAAATGTATTTATACTGTCGAACTATTCACCATTTAATAATCGAAGCCTATGACATCTATCCATATCGTATTCCACTTCATTTACCAATTTAGATGAGTGGCTGGACATACATACGTAGAAGTAATCTGATATTTTAATCAACGTTAATGGAGAATGTGATTAAACGAGCACAACATGGATTTATTTCATATATAGAAGCAGAGCTTGGAAAACAGTACATAACACATGAGAGTAATTATATCATCCACCTTGCAACAGCATTCAAAACTGTGTAAAGAAGTGACCAAATGCTACGATAGATAGTCATAAAGGAGATCAATAGTCATGAATAATGGTACATTATCTAACGAGAGATAACAGCATATAGAACTTTGTAGAGGGGTAATCAAAAACACATTCATAAGTTTATTATAACCTCGAATTTGACCTGCTAATCTTTAATTATCTATGGTGGTATAATAATCATTTTATCCACCTCATTTTCTTTCTTTGTAGTCAGGTGTAGTGGGCTGGGTATTTGAGAGATTCCCTTTATTCTTTAATTATCACGTTGTAGTCATTCGACCCTTTCGTAGTTAAACGACTTTCACATCCTGTTTTTAAGCATGAAAAATGTCTTCGAAAGTATGTGTGTGCAACCATATTGCTCGAAATGTGTATAACTCAACGACACCTTTACATTTATCCCATTAACTTCGTTTTCTCGTTAGACTATCAGAGTAAATTATTGTTCAAGCAAAACTAATAATACTATTTAATTGATTGTTATGATGGAGAAATTCATTGTTTCTTGTAGCGTAAAAACGTCCATCTGCCAGAAATCAGCCCAGTTTCCGTTGTAGTTATGATGACCTATATTAATACATGTAATATGTTCCCCAACAAAGATCCAGTTTCTTCCTGAAAATGACCACTGACGATGTTTGTGTCACTTACTCTTGTAGGGTGTTCCAATTATTGATCACTCAATGGGGGGGGGGATTGAATTGTGAATTAAATTTATTTGTCTCTGGCTTTAGATGTTCGTTAAGTCAGCAAACTGAATTGGTTAACTTGTCCTTACTGCCAAACTGTTTTCTCACAAAGTGTACATGATTGTACGTTCAGTGAGTCATTAAAATGTTCAAGAATACAAGAGAATATTGACTTGGGTGACAACTGAAACTTTAGTAATTCAATGCATAAAAGGTAATTAAGAAAACTTTACTCACATAAACAAGTGAAGGCATATACGCAGCTCTACTGATCAGCTAATAACGGCGAAGCTCGGGAGACACAGTCACTGGTGCTACTTTTATTTATTTAGACGTATAGGCGCTGGTGCACTGAGAAGTTAATCATCTGGGTCGATATTAAATATGTGATAGTGTGGGATATTCACGCCAACAACGTTATTGATATGAAGCCCTAACATTAACCGATAACCAATGATAGAAGAAGTGACAATCAAAAGTGATATACCCAGTAAGCAAAGTAACAAATTTATAGACAACATACTAAACATAATCAACATTAAACTCATTCAGTTTCGATGGGTTGTTACCAGAGACTTAGTGCAGTTTATCTATGATATGAATGAAACAGTTACCCACAAACTACATTAAATAATGGTCGTCAACTATAACTCGTTGATTACAGTTAGAAATAACAACTACTAGTTTAAAGTTTAAAAGATCACTATGTGACCTGAAGGTCTGCAGTTCAATCTCTGATGGTACATAGATACTTACTGATGAAAGGTCTAATACTAAAAGGAAACAATAATTCAACTATTTCCTTTTTTCGATGATTTTCTAGCTAAAATTACTTGATAATAGAAGCTATAATATCCAATATCTGAATTAGTACATGCTTAATTCACTTGTTAACTGAAATCAAGATCTATTCATTAGATATACATATCACCAACCTTATCACTGATAATATCAGTTTAGCTTTTAGTCGGCTGTTGATTATTACTACACATTTACACACTAGTTTACTTTCATCAGCTTCTAAACTGTTTATATGTCAAGATCAAGCTTATTTAAATAGATGCCTTTAGTATCTAGCATTTATAGGAGGATCAATTTTGATTTACTTCAATATTTCTCATTTAATGATGAACTTAGGTCGACTTGATACCCCATATTAACAAAATATACAAGAATATAACTTATAACCGTTCTATTTTGTTTTTTGTTAAACTATGAAAGTTAATGATTTGAGATACGATGTTGGATTTACTAAGTTGTATATTTAATGTAACTCATGCTTAATGAATAGTTATACTGATGAATACACACAAAGATGGCTGTCTATTCCTGCCTTGTTATGTCAATTTATGTTCTTATTATCTTAGTGGAAGTTAGTAAATGAAATATACCTGCGAAACTTGGACCATGAAAACCCACGACATGCGTCGACTTCAGGTAATTGACCATAGGAGGTTTCATAGCATCTCTAGTATATTATAAAACAGATGAATAAGTAATATTGGGGTAAGACAAAAGGTTCTTGGGAAACATGGTAAACCAGTCGAAGAGGTCATTCACCTTCATCGACTGAGATGGTTGGGACATGTATTGAGCATGCCCGACCACCGCCTGCCTCGTCATGTGACGCTGGCTAGTGTTGAAGTAGGTTAGAAGAAGGATAAGGATAGCCAAACCAAAACACTGCATCAGTCCATCAAGTCTTTGATCGTTGATCTAAGCCATGTTGGTAGATGCAGATTACCCGGCTGAAGAAACCAGGTGACATAGCTCAGAATCAGTCTCAAGTGTATTCACTCTACCTTCATCTAGAGCTTAAATTTTATTATTTTTTTTCTATACACCTTTATTTTACTCTCCCCTCTTGTATTCTGTTATTGTGTTACCTTTGTAAATTTAATCTCATAGCGTTAATGTGATGTGATGACTTGAACTTATGGGTATATGTACCCGGTTCTATGTTATTGATGAATGAATGTAATTCTTTTATTTTATACTTAAATATAAACTATATTCAATTGATACAATCTATTCATTCTAGGAAGTTAATAAAGAACTATCAAGAATGCATTTTCTACGTGAACTTAATTTGATTGGAAATCCTATTACACAACAATCTAATTTTAAATTATGTTTATTAAATTCACATTCAACGTTAACTATTTTAAATAAACAAAGAAACATTATTAGATCGATCTATGCTAATCAAATTGAAAATACATAAATCTCATTCAAAGTCTACTAATGATAATCATCAATCAAACAAAAGGTTAGTTACAAGAAAAATAATATTTCTTCAAGATTTATTGTCTAATTCTAAAGAGTTGATTTAATTATCTTTAGAATTATTACTATTAATAGGAGTTGATAGTATTGAATTTTTCTTTTATATTTGAATACAGTATTGGACTTTATGGACTAAGATGATTTATGGTTGTGTCTATCATTGAAAGGTATACTTCAGAAGTATATAAACTATATGAAGGATCTATATTGGAGTTAGAGCGTATAGCGAACTATTATGTGAATATGTAATTTCAAGTTGTATCCATCAAGGTTATTCATTATCTTCATTTTTACTTAGTTTCAGCACTAATTTACTGCTGGATATAACACCCACGTCGTTGGAATTTTCAGAAATTAATCTACTACCAGGAGATTTATTAATTAACTTAGAATACGCAAAAAAAATAGTCCTGTTTGATGAATATGTCGAAAAATTTGCAATCTTTTGATACTCTTGAGCAATAATCCAAGTATATTCAGGAAGCATTTATCCCCACTTATTGCAAACTGTTTCTTCAGCACTCGTCTGAGTCAACACCTGAATTAAAGATAAGAAATGAATTAGTTTAGCGTGTTGAGCACTTCGTTTATCTTGGAATTTTGATCAGCCCTGATGTATTGATGTCTGACGGATTCTCCGCACAGATCCAGAAAACACGTCTTCCTTTTGTCACCTACGGTGTAGGTAAAATATCCGTTTGTCAATTAAAGGACGAATATACTGTGCAGCAGTTCACTATTTTTTACTGTGTAAATGTTAGAAAAAGCCCATCAAGAATTGATGACATCAGTTGGTTATTTGTATTCGATCACTGGGACCTGAGATACATTGCTCGCGTTTGCTTGAGTTACTGGGAAAGTAATAATGACGTTAGACGTCATGTATTGGGAAAAGATGGCAAACCAGTTGGTAGGTTTGTGAACCTTCATCGACTGGATTGGCTGGAACATGCACTACATATGCATAACAATCCCCCACCTCGATGCGTGATGTTGATTGATATTGAAGTAGGATGAAAGGGAGTTAAGAGCGGCCAAACCAAGACATACTATTGGTCCATGAAGTCACTAACAGCTGATCTGAGCCTCTTAAATAGATGCAAGCCAACTAGTTGGAGTCTGCGCAAATGCCATAACCAATGGCTGGAGACACTAGGTGACATGGCTCAGTCAGTCACAGGGGAGCCAGTGAATTCACCCTTTATTTTTTTCTCAAAATGTCAGGCTAAAAAATTTCAAACATCTTTTCACGAACTAACTCTTCTTCCTAAAACCAATTTCTATATCATCCATCTTTTTATTACTGCTAATGAAGTAACTATAAGTTCTGCCAATTTAATGTTCTTCGTGCTGTCCTGTCGAGAAGTGGCGAATCTAGCCGATGTACATATGTGCCAGGTCCTATGTTGTATACAAAACATACTACTACTAAAGTTGCTATGACCATAACATAGTTCAGATGACTGGAGACCATTGACAGAAAACATGGGGACTAGGTTTTGTTCTATATATCACTCACTATAAAAGTGGACTTATACTGTTGAGAGAAATGATGTATCCTAGTGGGACTGATTATGGATAACTTAGCTTCATGGTTTGTGACGGATAACATCGACCTATTGTGGTCGTGACCGATAACATGTAGAACAGAGATTTATATGATGAATGAGGCGAATAAAATCCGAAGTGTTTATAACTGCATACCAACTTGACGGTCTAAAGGTAAAGAGAGTGAGGTGATCTGAATGTTCACAGTCCAAGATGTTAGAGGAAGGCTGCTTTATTTGAAACATTTTTTCCTGCATTCAACAACTTGTTAAATCTTTGCAAAATTTCAAAAAGGCATGTAAATGAATTGAATATTGTCATTTCTAAAAGTTGATATTATTTCACTTCCCATAACATCAGTCACTAAACTTGTTAGTCCTGGGTAGATTCCCTGATGGATCATAAATGCGCACTCCTGAAGAGTCCCGTACTAGGACGAAACAGACGTCCAGTGCAACCTGGTTTTCGACAGTTGTCTAACTCAGACCAACTAGTGACGTTAAATTTACCTGTAAATATAGGGCTTTGGCTATTAGTGTAATTTCAAATGATATAAAATCTTTTAGGGGAATTTTTAGCTTTATTAAAGATGATTTTGAATAATTTTATTGTTGAATGTAGCGTTATCATAGACCCGCTCTTAAAAAGAAATAAGGATTAAAACCCAGTGATTATTACGTAGTAATCAATATCATGTTAAAGTTACTCATGACGATTAATAACATTCGATTATGTTACAACGCAATTATAGTGTTGGTATGCGAAGACACCTAACCATGCTGTAAATAAACGGATGCCAGTTATTCTCCATGTTTCACCTCCACTTTGTGCCAACAGAGTTTTATGCCCTACCAATCATCAATAAAAAATGAAGTTTGGAATGACATACTGTAATGTCATAAAAACTATATAGGCTTTGATCAATCTTCAAAACAGCTTAGGGAGTTCTATCTGCGTATACAGAAAAGCGTATCATTTGAGTCCAGGATCAAGTTAAGAATGGTAATTATGACTGTATTCGTTTCTCGTAAGATTGTTTGATATAGTTTTTTGACCAGATCAAGGTTGAAATAGATGATTATTATCAACACATTTTTTTTTACAATTGGGATGGAGGTTGTAGTGATAGCTAACTGTCAATTTTGATATCACGAATTGATCTGAATCAGACAATCATTGATCACCTGGAAGTACTGGACAGCTGTTTCGTCCAAGTATGGGACTCCTTAGTAGTGTGCATCTACGACATTAACGGATTAAATGATTAAATATAATTAACTCAAAATGCTATTAATTGAATAAAGTTATTATCTACTATTCATATTCATTATATTATGTTTAAATACTAGAAAAAGAACTACACTAATTCAAACAAAAACCAATGAAAACTTAATTAAATCAAATCAACATTTAAATCAGAAAATTGAAACATTTAAAGATAATTTAATGAAACATTTTCAATGTAAAACAATTACACAATTTAAATGTTTTAATTGGTCAACTATACCAAATAGTGAAATGAAACGTTCACATTTAAATTATGTTACACCGAAAAATATTGTCATTCAATCACAATTATAATTATGTAAAAATTTAGTATATAAATTAGTTGAATAAATTTTAAAAAGAACAAATAATTTCTTATATAAGTTGGATTGTGACTAGTAAGTAGAATCCAAGACGCGCGTTTCGTCCTATTTGGGACTCATCGGCTGGATGTACCTGTATCCCAATGTTGATGTTCACAGTGGGATTCGAACTCAGTCCGTTTCGTGTAGAACGCCAAATTATATAATACTTATGAAAAATTTGCTATATCGAGGTAATCCGCTCAGGATGCACATATAGCAACAATGACTGACCAACTTCAGTCTATAACAAATCAACGGGAATATACAAGTTCATCCTAAAATAATTTCTTATAATTAAATGTTAAACTGATTATTGAATTTGATGTGATAAATTGATTTTAGTTAGATAACTATTGAATATAAAGAATTAGCACTGTATAAAGATTTACAATTGATAACCTATATATCATGAAATGATCAAGTAAGCAATATTACTGTTGAATACAGAATATTAGAGAGAAAAAAAAGGCAAATCAATCGAACAGATCGTGTTTGGGACATGTGTTGTGTATGCCCGATCATTTTCTGACTCGCTGATCGATGTTGACTGGAGTAGGACGGATGGAGGGTAGGGGGTGGTTAGACCAAAACATAACATTAGTCGATGAACTATTTGACTGTTAGTTAAAGCTGTACTGATAGATGCCAACTACCTGCTTGGGCTCTACTGGATAATTACGGTGAGTGGCTCGAGACACAAGGCGATATGGCTGAGAATCAGTCACAGTTAAGCAAGTATATTCACTCTTTATATTCTTCTCTATGTTAAGTTCTATTATTTCGTACATGCGTTTGTATCTTCTCTTCCCAGTGAATTATACTGTTCTTCTAATTTTGTGAATATGATCAAGTCATGTTAATCTGGTACATCAACTTGGACCTATATGGATATGCGTCAGGTTTAAATTTGTTCATGACCAACTGATTACCTGTAATTGGATTATATCGACCATAAATCCGTAAAGCTGGTTGGCTCATTTGTACACTAAATTTCACAAAATCTATACTGATTAACTGTAATGAATATTCATCGATGACATTTTAAAAATTATCCACACTATAATGCTGGCAAATTTACATAAGCTAAAGAGATGGAAAAGGCAGCGGCAATAGGTAACAGTAGGCAACTGTTCAGACTTATCAAGGAAACGGGCATCAAAAATCCAACTGTAAGTGAAACTATCGCAGAAAAAGATGGGAGCACTATTCACTGTCAATCCAGAAGGTTGGACCGATGGGCAGAACACTTTACGGAACAGTTCAATTGGCCCTCGGCGTCATCCCAGTTGCCTACCATTCCCAAGCAATCTGAATGGCAAGTTAATACTGGTCCCCCAAGTCTTAGTGAGGTTGAGAAGGCTATAGGGAACCTAAAGCGAGGTAGAACAGCAGGACCCGATGGGTTGACCCCTGAGATATTTAGGAATGGTGGTCCAGTTTTAGCAGCGAGATTAACCGGGATCCTGGCTAGAATCTGGGAATTGGGCGTAATCCCATCTGACTGGTCTCAAACACTAATCGTTCCAATCTATAAGAAAGGACAGAAGTCCTGTGACAATTACCGAGGAATCAGCTTAACTAATATAGTGTCCAAAATATTAGCTTCAATCACACTTCGACGCCTAACTAAAGCTCGTGAAGAGCAGACTAGAGAGAACCAAGGTGGTTTCAGACCTGGACGTGGCTGCATAGACCACCTATTCACACTTCGGCAGGTTCTAGAACATAGACACACTTTTAGACGCCCAACAATAGTTGTATTCCTTGACCTTAAGGCGGCATTTGACTCTATCGATCGTAAGGTTATGTGGCAATGTCTGTCATTAAAAGGCGTACCACAGAAGTACATTAACCTTATACAAGCTCTCTACTCGAACACCACATGTCGAGTCAGAGCTTATGGCAGATTGTCATCAGAACTGATTACCTCAAGTGGTGTTCGTCAAGGTTGTCTGCTTTCCCCATTTTTATTTAATTTTATCATTGACATACTTTTAGAGTTGACATTTTCATCGTCTGACTTCGGCGGGGTTGACCTCCTTCCAGGAGATAAACTAGCTGACTTAGAATATGCAGATGATATAGTTCTCTTAGGCGAAGATGCTGATAAAATGCAGAATCTCTTGACTACCTTAAACAAGAATGTAAGGATGTTTGGGATGCGATTCTCTCCACCCAAATGCAAAATGTTACTTCAGGATTGGATTGATTCGACACCGAAGTTAGTGATAGGGAGTGAGGCAGTTGAATGTGTTGACCGCTTCACTTATCTTGGCAGCCTCATCAGCCCTGACGGTCTGGTGTCTACTGAAGTCTCTGCGCGTATACATAAGGCCCGATTAGCTTTTTGGAATTTGCGTCATCTGTGGCATAGGCGAGACATCCGACTACTGACCAAAGGACGCGTTTACTGCGCAGTAGTTCGGTCTGTCTTACTTTATGGTTGCGAAACATGGCCATTAAGGATAGAGGATATTCGTAGGCTCCTGGTATTCGATCATAGATGTCTTCGAAGCATTGCTCGTGTTTTCTGGGACCACCGAGTAAGCAATACGTGGGTTAGGAATAGAGTACTAGGTAGATACGGTAAGCCTATTGATGAAGTAGTAAATCTTCATCAACTAAGGTGGTTAGGACATGTGTTACGTATTCCTGACCACCGCCTACCTCGACGAGCAATGCTGTCTGGTGTAGGAGTAAGCTGGAAGAAAGCTAGGGGCGGCCAAACCAAAACATGGCACCAGTCCATGAAGTCATTGACAATTGGGCTGAGCCATGTTAATAGGTGCAGACAACCTGGTTGGGGTCCGCGTGACGCTCGTAATAAATGGTTAGAGACTTTGGGTGATATGGCTAAAAATCGTTGGCAATAGCGCAGGTGCATCCATTCCTTGTCTTCCTCCAAATCCTAAGTTTTTGAACTTATCATAATTTTCTCTTTACTGGGTCATATTTTCTTAAATATTCTCGGTCTCTATTCCCTTCCATGAATACTAACTCTGTTACTACCTTCCCCACTCTGGGATTTGATTCGACAATTTAATCTCTATCTGCTAATTGAGGCATGGCAACTTGAACTGACGTACGCATGTACCAAGTTCTACGTTGCAACTGTCTGTCTGTCTGATTGTTTGAATAACCTGGGAATATGTTGTATAAATGAAACCCACAAAACATACGATATAGGTAAGCATCACTACCACTACAGAAGAGTGAAAGAACTTCTAGGACTGTATTTTAGAGGACTAATTCATTTATTCTGGTCGTGTGTAACGTAAACATTACATTTTTATTATTGTTATGTTCCTCTTACTCTGTCCTCCCGTTATTGTATTGTCTCTTATTATGAACTATAGTTAATTAGTTGTGTACAAGTTACCCCTGTTCACCGCCACAATCTCTTCTATTTTGTACTAATCTAAAATCCGTAATTGGTTTGTTGTGCGGTCTGAATTTATATATATATAAACGCATGATTAAAATACAATATGACTGGCAGTTGGACTGGATTGATTGTGCCTGGTTGGCTCGTAGCTGCTGTTTTCTATTCCGACTTCGGGGGTTGATAGTCGTGGGGCTGACGTGTCCATATTCTGATTGGCAGTTATCAAGGGCACAGAGAGTATTTATTTTTCAATACAGAAAACCCCCCACCAATTGACTAAAATAACAAAGGTAATAACAAATACATACACTATAAAGGAGTTGAGGTTATAACAAAGGGATTGGTTACGCTATTTTAAGATAATAACACAGACTACATTAATGGGACTCAATTGTTGAGAATTCTTACACAAAGAAAATATATATATTCAATGAATTCAATTTTCTAACGATTAACTAGCTATGGATAGTCTTTTCAGTATGGAACTTCGAGTTTAGTTGCAGAGAATGTACTTCAATACGGAAATATGCATAAAAGCAAGTAAAAGACTATCGCATTACAACAAAGACCAGCTTATCCAAGTGCAACACAACTTATTTTTCTATCAAAACGAATGTATATTACAAAGAGAATAGTGAGTCACCAATGTTGTACAACAGCTAAAAGTACTGTTCGAAAAGTGATTGAATTGAAAAATCTGTTTACAAAATATAATATACAATTCATTCTAACTTAATATTGTTTACAAAGTTATTACCAAAACCACTGAACGACTAGGTGAAATCCTTAAATTTACATATGCATTATTATTGTACAATATAGCATAATAATAATAGCTTTATTCAATAGTACTTTTTAGTACAATATAAATTTTCAGAATACAATGTCTCAACAAGTTACTTTCTTACCGTGTCAACATCTGATAAAAAGATACATATTTTATATTGTTAACAACAACAAAAATTACAGTAACATAAGGAATAGGAGTTTTTGCATATCATAATCGTGTTTTTAAGAGCACAGATTTCTGATTACGTCGGTTCATACAAACTTTTCATCACATAGAACATGTGCTAAATATGGAATAGTTGAGCATTTATACTTCTCTTTACGTGCTTGAATCCTGATATAGCAGCATCGCGTTCTGACAGAAGATAAACAAGGTGAAAGTTTTGAGTGAAGACGGTGGTTTATGTCAGAAAGAATAATCTTAGATAGCTGTCTGCAGGACTTTAAATGTCTATCTACAACCATGTTTATAATAACGTCGTAGCTTTCACCACACACTTTACTAACAGCTTTCAGTACTCTACACAACACAACATAGTCTTTTCTAAATAGTCCGGGAAAAAATAATGGGAAACAATATAAAATGATCGGTAATATACATGAATTGACAAATTGTAATAATAAGTGCTTGGTTATATCAAAACCACGTAATCTCTTCACATAGTATATTAAACGGAAAACCTTCTTTGATATAAGCAAAACATGCAAAGACCAAGATCAGAAGTAAACGTTACACCAAGATAATTAACATTCGACATAGTCTTAGTTGTAGAGTCACCAATTTTGCAAACATCGTGTGAATTCACAATAGCAGTTAGATCCTTTTCATGTCTTAGACTGAAATTAACTGTTTGACATTTGGAGGGATTAAGTTGAAGACCATTCAAACTAGACTATTGTGCAACATTGGCTAAAAAACAATTCATTTTACAACAATTTGAGGAAGAAACAGGCGTACTAATAGTAAGATCATCTGCGTAATTGACAAAGGTATTTTTCATTCAAGATAAGGGGAAAGAACAACACCTTGAGGCAAACCAGCGTCTGTTAGCAAATGAGTGGAGCATTTTCCCCTGTACACAGTATATTGTTCTCTTCCGGAGAAATATCAATATAGCCAGTTGGTTATCCAGCTTTCCAGGTTCATATTCTCAAGTTTATTCGGTTAAATGAGTCAAACAGTTAATTTCAATCTAAGACATAAAAAGGATTTAACTGCTCTTGTGAATTCACACGATGTTTGCAAAATTGGTGACTCTACAACTAAGACTATGTCGAATGTTAATTATCTTGGTGTAACGTTTACTTCTGATCTTGGTCTTTGCATGTTTTGCTTATATCAAAGAAGGTTTTCCGTTTAATATACTATGTGAAGAGATTACGTGGTTTTGATATAACCAAGCACTTATTATTACAATTTGTCAATTCATGTATATTACCGATCATTTTATATTGTTTCCCATTATTTTTTCCCGGACTATTTAGAAAAGACTATGTTGTGTTGTGTAGAGTACTGAAAGCTGTTAGTAAAGTGTGTGGTGAAAGCTACGACGTTATTATAAACATGGTTGTAGATAGACATTTAAAGTCCTGCAGACAGCTATCTAAGATTATTCTTTCTGACATAAACCACCGTCTTCACTCAAAACTTTCACCT
Organism: Schistosoma mekongi; assembly: GCA_034768735.1. NCBI lineage: Eukaryota > Metazoa > Platyhelminthes > Trematoda > Strigeidida > Schistosomatidae > Schistosoma > Schistosoma mekongi. The sequence continues at coordinate 6,558,164 of CM068309.1, read as the reverse complement.
TGTTTATCTTCTGTCAGAACGCGATGCTGCTATATCAGGATTCAAGCACGTAAAGAGAAGTATAAATGCTCAACTATTCCATATTTAGCACATGTTCTATGTGATGAAAAGTTTGTATGAACCGACGTAATCAGAAATCTGTGCTCTTAAAAACACGATTATGAAATGCGAAAACTTCTATTCCTTATGTTACTGTAATTTTGTTGTTGTTAACAATATAAAATATGTATCTTTTTATCAGATGTTGACACGGTAAGAAAGTAACTTGTTGAGACATTATATTCTGAAAATTTATATTGTACTAAAACGTACTATTGAATAAAGCTATTATTATTATCCTCCTCTCCAGATATTGTTAACTGTCCGCAGTTTCACATAATTAACTTCTATACTCTAATGTAGAGATTGCTACTTTGATGTAAGTCATCAGTGAATTTTGTAGATAAGACATATCCATATTTATTCTTTATACATGTGTGTATAATATGGTTTGATTAAACTAGGCCGTTATATGAAGGAAATTGTGACATTATTGGAAATGTCATGGTTATGTCTAATATTATGATGGATATCGACGGTCGTAGTGCTCGTTTATATTTCTATAGATATTTTACATAAATTATGTAAAATAACAAACCAATATTTATTATTAAAAGAATAAAGAAAGTAGTATCTTACACGGTAGAATATATACAAACATATTATAATGAAATATTGAACATGTAATTAATGTGTTGAATTGTCTATTCGTGAATAATTTACTATCACTTTAAACGTTATCATCACTCACTCTATAATCCATTTTAAAGAAAAATACGTAAAGTATCATGAATAACAATTCAACAATCAAATAAACATTTCACTGTTTACTTTTCAACCAACAAATCAACACCAACAAATTCTGTAAGACTTTACATTATAAGAAAGTAACTTGTTGAGACATTATATTCTGAAAATTTATATTGTACTAAAACGTACTATTGAATAAAGCTATTATTATTATCCTCCTCTCCAGATATTGTTAACTGTCCGCAGTTTCACATAATTAACTTCTATACTCTAATGTAGAGATTGCTACTTTGATGTAAGTCATCAGTGAATTTTGTAGATAAGACCTATCCATATTTATTCTTTATACATGTGTGTATAATATGGTTTGATTAAACTAGGCCGTTATATGAAGGAAATTGTGACATTATTGGAAATGTCATGGTTATGTCTAATATTATGATGGATATCGACGGTCGTAGTGCTCGTTTATATTTCTATAGATATTTTACATAAATTATGTAAAATAACAAACCAATATTTATTATTAAAAGAATAAAGAAAGTAGTATCTTACACGGTAGAATATATACAAACATATTATAATGAAATATTGAACATGTAATTACCGATCATTTTATATTGTTTCCCATTATTTTTTCCCGGACTATTTAGAAAAGACTATGTTGTGTTGTGTAGAGTACTGAAAGCTGTTAGTAAAGTGTGTGGTGAAAGCTACGACGTTATTATAAACATGGTTGTAGATAGACATTTAAAGTCCTGCAGACAGCTATCTAAGATTATTCTTTCTGACATAAACCACCGTCTTCACTCAAAACTTTCACCTTGTTTATCTTCTGTCAGAACGCGATGCTGCTATATCAGGATTCAAGCACGTAAAGAGAAGTATAAATGCTCAACTATTCCATATTTAGCACATGTTCTATGTGATGAAAAGTTTGTATGAACCGACGTAATCAGAAATCTGTGCTCTTAAAAACACGATTATGAAATGCGAAAACTTCTATTCCTTATGTTACTGTAATTTTTGTTGTTGTTAACAATATAAAATATGTATCTTTTTATCAGATGTTGACACGGTAAGAAAGTAACTTGTTGAGACATTATATTCTGAAAATTTATATTGTACTAAAACGTACTATTGAATAAAGCTATTATTATTATCCTCCTCTCCAGATATTGTTAACTGTCCGCAGTTTCACATAATTAACTTCTATACTCTAATGTAGAGATTGCTACTTTGATGTAAGTCATCAGTGAATTTTGTAGATAAGACATATCCATATTTATTCTTTATACATGTGTGTATAATATGGTTTGATTAAACTAGGCCGTTATATGAAGGAAATTGTGACATTATTGGAAATGTCATGGTTATGTCTAATATTATGATGGATATCGACGGTCGTAGTGCTCGTTTATATTTCTATAGATATTTTACATAAATTATGTAAAATAACAAACCAATATTTATTATTAAAAGAATAAAGAAAGTAGTATCTTACACGGTAGAATATATACAAACATATTATAATGAAATATTGAACATGTAATTAATGTGTTGAATTGTCTATTCGTGAATAATTTACTATCACTTTAAACGTTATCATCACTCTATACTCCATGTAAAGAAAAATAACGTAAAGTATCATGAATAAACAATTCAACAATCAAAATAAGACATTTCACTGTTTACATTTCAACCAAACAAATCAACACCAACAAATTCTGTAAGAACTTTACATTATAGTGGTTTATGACAAAAATTAAAGTGACCGTTAATTTTTTTCTTAATATGAACACATGTAAACACAAACAAACAAGACAACATAAAGAAAAAGAAGGCCAAAGAAACGAAGCTTGTCAGTTTCATTTATTGTTTACAAATTTACAAAGAAAGAGATACTCATAATGAATGTATTAACAAGTATGCATAAGTAAATACATATATTGCCGGAATTACATTACATTACGTAGAAAAAATGAGACTGACTGATTTTAAAAGAAATGATCTATAACATAGATACCACTCACTTATAAATAATAAGCGTAGTAAAGGTAATCATAAGTAACCGCTCCCTCCATTCGTTTGTAATAAAACACATTTCGGATGTTATTTTATACTACTTATTAGTAGACAAAATCTAAGATGAATAATTCTGTTGGTTATTTTAAAATGCAAACAAAATATATTCAGCTATGATTCTGTCTACTAATAAGTAATAGCAATAGTAGTATAAAAATAACATCTGAAATTTAGTGCATACGTTAAGGTTTGCATACAGAGCAATATCAATGTAAGCATACATTTGTAATTATGCACAAGTGAATAAAATGAATACTATAGATTAGAAAGTTTTACATATACAAAAGAAGAATGTAAAAAATATTATTCATATTTATAGTTAATTGTATACCAAAGAAATTGAAATAGAGTGAAGCGGAAAAAGAAAAAAAAACACTTGGTGGACAATATAAACAATCAACAAGAAAGAGATATACACATTGAATTAAGTTACAACATACGAATTCATTTAGAATTGAACAATTGAATGTATAATCTACTTCAATATAAATGAAGTGTAATACACAATGTAATCACAAATACTAATCATTTATCATTATTATTAATATCATTATGCAATAGGGATTAAGCGAAGTAAATACATAAAAGAGAATAATCAGAAACACACAATAAGAACATATAATTTATGAACACAGAATATGATAACATAAGAACATGAACATAAACATATTACTAGTAATTATTCTAACTGTAGATAAAAGGAAGTGGAACAATTTAAATCACAGAATTCTGAAGAGTAATAAAAAGTAAATAGGGAGGAGAATAGAAAAAAAAGTGGAGAGTTATTTTATAGGAACTAATCGACGATGTTTATGTGAAGTTGGTTTACATGTTTTGTTGTTATTTGATACTACTCTGGAAGTATTTCTATGATTTACTAAATCCAATGGGTTATAATTTCCAAAGTAACCATTAGTGCTATCAGTAATAATGGGTACGACATTCTTGGTGGTGGCGGTAGTCGAACAATTATTGATTAATCTCTGTTGCGAGCTGCTATTACTCACTGGATGATAACTGGATTCAGTGATGGTATGATAACCATTTATCAACTTCTTTAGTTCACAGGAGGGAGATCCATTCAATTGTGAACACTCGATAGATTGATTTATTCCGTTATCTAACTGATTATTATACATCCCATTAACGTGATGAAAATCATTCCCGTCTAATGACATCAAGTTATTTATAGCGGGATTCTCCCAATTCCTTTCATCATCCACTGACCAATGATTCATCAAATACGACTTATCTTCTGATGAACCCAAATTATTTGGAACATTTTCACTGGTATTATTATTAATACCATTAATCAGATGATTAGGCTGATCCTTATTCAATGATGAAAAGTAAAACAAAAAACGGAAACAGTTGAAGTGATCACTGTTAATAATAATAAAATTATGCATTAATAATAATTAAACCGACTAAACGGAAATTGTTGAATTTTTAAATGTTTACATTGTTGATTGACTGTTATCAGAAAAATAACTGAAAACCAGTAAACAGCAGAAAGCTATTCTATACTCCTGTAAGTAAATAATAAGTGGAGGCAACTACACATAACCTAGAAACTAGAAACCTTTAGGTCTTGCAGTGAGCGCTTAATCATCTGAGCACTGTGTTTTGGCAATTGTTACTTATTGTGTCAATGGTGATATTTTTGTTTCACATTCAACATAATTTTACTATCTACTAGGAAGCAATATGATGCAGTTTTATACGGCTTAGCTAAGAGACGAGAACTAGAATTATGAATCACCTATATATATATATTATGTGTATGTAAACGGTCTTTTTTCAATGTGTAGTAAGCTTACTTAGTCTGTATTCACTTACTGACAAATTGATGGATCGTTTGGCCAGAAAATTGTAATTCTAATAACTTTCTCATCAAAAACTCCCACAAATAAATGATAATGCACTGTTCCTTAATTCAAGAATATTCAACTGTGATCTTTGAACTGGCAACTTACTAGACGAAACAATCTACACAAAATGCACCTTTAAAATTCACTTTCCCAGCTACATATCTTCTCTACTACATACATTTAAGTATTTTAGATAAAAGTGACAGTAACTAGTGTTTAAGTTAAAATGAATGGATTACCTAAAGATAGTTTAATTTCTCAATACGGGACATAATACGGGACATACAACACTTTTAAGCATGTAAAGAGCAAATCATCTTTCCTTAGAATTCTGCATCTAACTTCGATAACGAATACTCGGTGGTCCTAACAAACACGAATGTTTCGAAGACATTTATTACCAGTAGTTCATAAATATTCTCCACTTCTAAAAACAACTAGCTATTGCTTAGTTTCACACAATAACTTCGATAGTTTTTTTGCAGATTACTACTAAATGAGTAACTTGAGGTTGCAACAAGGAACCAAGCAAAGACCGAAAGTCGATTGCGAATGTCCAGACTTAGGCGGCTAGGATACAGTATTACGTCGGCGAGCGGTGATAGCTGGAGTAAAATTAGGTCGTAGGAAAACTAGATAATCTGAACTCAAAACATGGCACTACTGGTCTGAGCCATGTTGGTAGATGCAAACAACCCAGTTGCTGTCCACAAGATAAATGCGACAAGTGGTTTGCGACATTGCGTAACATCACTCAGAATTAGTCGCAGTAACACAAAACACTCACACTCTTTAGAACATCAGTTCCAGTCTTCCTTCCAATAAAACTCATTATATATAGTCAAAGTACATTCTCATTCGCATCGCTACTACTTCATTTCGGTTCCCTTTCGTCTTTTCAGATGGTATAGCAAACTGATTTATTTTAATTTTAGAAGATATCTATCTGTTCAATTTCATAATTAAAGCCTCTAGTCAAAGAAAAAAAGAAAGATTATAACGACTATTAATATATTAGCATTTCTTTTACTTGTTTATTATTTAGAATCGGATTTTGAAGTTCCGCAGGAGTAGAATTTGAAGAACTTTTCTGTGATGATAATTGTTCTGATGAACTATGATTAGATGAATTCTCATCCGTTTGATTCTCATCAAGATTATTTACGGAGGAATAAGGAGGATGACATACAGGTACTACTGGACCCCCACCATAAATATTAAATAGTACACTCCATACTTCTGCTGAGACATATTCATAAGTACCAATCGGGGTTGGTGAAATACCAGAATAATTAAATGATCCACTGTTATGATATGAAAAGATAGACTTCTGGCATGGTATAATGTCTGAATTATCAATAGGTCCTGGAGCTTCTGAAATAAAAAATATATATATGTATCTGCTTATATGAAAACGATAATGATTCTGAATACAGCAGAAATATAGTTGTACTAATATAAAAGAGCATTCAGTAGTAATATTACTTGTTGATGAAATTAGTAACACAAAGTCGTTTGTATTACATAACCCAAATCAGACATAATTAATCAGTGCTCAAGTATTCAATAGTAAACTTCAGTAGCTTTAAAAATGTAGAGGGAGAAAATACATTAGGATAATACTATTATGCCAATCAATATGTATTAATTGTAAAACCGATCTTTCCGATTACACAAAAAAGATTAAAATCTATCTTATGTGAACTTCAGAAGAATCAGTTAAAAGAATCAAGTAATTGGAAATTCGAATAATGCAAGAACGACAACATTTACATTGTCTAAGAAAATTAAATATGTTTCATATACCACATAGTGAGGAATTGATTATCTTGTTAATCCAAGTCAGATTCTAGAATGGTGCTCTTTGTAGGTACAGAAGTAGCATAGTTGAGTATGATTTTTGTGGGGAATTTGTAATTATTGGAGATTGGGAGTGGCCGATTGTGTTAATGAGGAATACTTGTTCACTTGGCTCAGTATGCTAATGGCTAATCTAAAATTTCCCTCAGTAGTAGTGATACAATAATCCGATTGGAGTATCAAGAACCAGATAAGTCAGACAAGACAAGCATATTATTATATTATCACAATAACAAGAAGTATCGAGAGGAAAATCACACATACAAAATGAAAAAGTAGATATAAAGGGTACAATGATCTATTCACTCGAATGTGATGTATACCTTATCTCCACTTTTATTAGACCTAACACAACTCACTAGGTTGATATACAAATAATAAAAAGGTGAATGATCACATAAAAATGCCAAACTTTAGGGAAATGACATCAACTGTGGGAATCTATTGTCACTATTCCAAGTTATGCATATTACAGTTAGTTGAACAAACTTTTATTAATTTGAAAAACTGCATCATATCACATATTTTCCTTTCACATTTGCATACATGTCTCATTTCAAACCACCTTGACCAATATGTTATGACATGACATGATCAAACTCGCATTTTCATTATACGGACTTATTTTGTTTTCGATTTGTCCCAGTGTATTATTATTTAATCTTGCATTAATTCAATTCGGTTATTTATTTCTCTGAAGAAGCCATTTACACTAAGCCGCGAAACATCAAAAATTTTAATTTCTACTCATTGGAATTTTACAAATATATACATCACTCAATTTATAAATAATCTACTCAATGCTCAATTTACTTGAAATTATCAAAGTTAACATCGGTAATGATATTTGTATCATCTAAGATATGTAGATCCTTGAAGAACTAAAAGTGTATGGTTAATTAATTTCTAATCCCAAAGCTTAGAATGTTCAGAACTGAAACCAAATCGTTAGAATTCCAGTGCTTTACATACCAAAGCAAAGTGAATAAAGAGTAGGCATAAAAGCCAATATAGATAACTAAAAGAAACTACTGATAGAAATACAAAGAAGCAACAATGCGTGAGATATCTGAACAAAGTTAGAGGAATAATGAATAATCTATCAAAGTATTTGTCATGGATACAACCTTTTATACAGTAAACTAAAGTCAACAATAGAATTCGATGAGTCTATGATTTGCAGCAAGAAAATGAAGTAAAGATATTTAAGGTACTGAAAAGCAGTATAATATACTGTAAACATATTCTTGTTTTTCATAATACAACTGGTATTTGTCGTTCATTCAATAGCAAAATTTCACAAGTTAAAAATTCGCTTATAAACAGTATTATAGATAATGCATTTGCGGATACAATGAAATAAGTGGAAAGTGATTGTTCCGTTGTGATATGATGCTCATTCTACTAAAATATGCAAATATATTCCGTTGATTCGCTTATATTTCAATAAGAACAAAGTATCTGGACAAACACTGCATAAACACTATTAGAAGCCAAAACGAATATGTTTGGACGAGGAATATTGTAAGTTCCATTTTTAGAAGCAATAAAATATTAACTTTATAAACATACAGTAGAAATATACAGAAAAACATCACATTATTATATTTCATGGCCAACGACGTTATTATCTGGACTTGTTCTTGGGGTATTACCATGGAACATGTAGGAAAGTATAACAATAAGTCACAACAAACAATATTTCATCACCATGTAGTAATATCATATTGGTTGTGTTCTTCGCTGGGCAAGGTGGCTTAATTAAGGAGATATTGCCAACAATCTGTACGACTTTATGCGCACAGAGTAACGAGTTAATGTTAATCACTAATCTGGTTGGTTCTTCTTAATACCTGTCATTTTCGGAAAATTTGTTCTAATTTTATTCTCTCTTGAATTGATTCAGAATCTCGTGGTTGCATATAACTCTTTCAAATTGATTGAAACAGTGTATCAATATGTTTAGTGATTGTTGACTGACTTGAATGCTAAGCTTCAAAAAAACTCTGTGATCGTCTTACGTCTGTCGAAAATTTCAATGCTTTCGGAATCAGACAGAAGACGATCATTATTAAGTGCTCAATACACCATTATACACAAAACGTTTTTTCGTATGAATATTTCTTGAGCAAATTGAAATTTCATTGACCGTTTCCGAGATTCTAGCGACTCTTTATTAACTGAAACCGGATTTAACTTGGAACATGTTAAATAATAATCGCGCAATATTTTCACACAGAAAGATTCATTATTCAGTTTATTGAATAATTTAAACGTTACTACCAATACTGACTACTGAAATGAATGAAAATGTGGTTGAATAGATGATGGATAACAGAAATTACAAGATACATAAATATAGCATACGTCTTATACAGTAATCACATCAAAAGATTTTCAAACCGTTTCAATTAACTTCTCTGAAGAGACAACTTTAAACGAGCAACAATTGATCTATACTTATAATACAAATTACAAGGCATATGTCAACGGGGTTCACGCACACATTATTGGATATTATAAAGTAAGGTGATGACTATAGCATATATTAAAACAAGATATGAAGAGGTATATTTAAAATAAACGAAAATGCTATGAATTTCGGTTATTCCTAGGTACACTTACCCCATATTTGCCCTTTGACAAACTGAAGCCATATATCTAACCATTTTTTACTGACAGCATAAGATGTAGACGATGAACTAACTGGTGAACTAACCTATATAACAGCAGTTAGAAGAAAATGACAAGTTAACTGTGTTTTAAGTGAATAATGTAGATTACGAATATTTCTGAGTAGATAATATACATTACACGGTAACAGGAAATCGCTAATGAAAGAAACTATTTGATGTTTATTTTGTAAACAAATGGAATAAATCTACACGTTATTCATCATCGGTACTTTGGTATTAGTTGAAAAATCGTCCTCAAGAACGTTGAGGAATAGTACGCATCAAACACTATGGCATATGTGGAAAAGAAGGTGAGGGGTTAAGACATTTGATTATCAGCTATGTAGTTACAGATTCGAACTCTGCCTCTCTACATAGTTCCTTTCGAGTAGTCAAGTAATATCAGTAACCATAATACCAAGATGAGACACAACTATGTGCATAGTTGACTTGCTACTTAACAAACAAGAAAAATGAGTAAAGAAAAGGGGGCAATATTAAATTCTTGGATAACTGTGAAAAGAACTAAAAAAAAATAATTAGGACCACGGAAGAGTGAGTAATCGTATCTCATTTTGAATTTCAACTTAAAGTAGTGATTCGATAGATATTCTATTTGAACTTATTTTGACGTTATTAATAATCCTAAATGACAAAGGAGGAATCAGATTTGACGAGATTCTAAGGAAGCTGAACAGTTTAAATTACTCATCAGTTTCACAGCAAAGTATGATTTATGTGACCAACACAAACACTCCATGAAGTACACGAAAAGTGATAGACATAAACTGAGGTAGCTCAACGAAGTACTGTGCCTTCCAAATCTCTCGATACTAATCTAAGAATTGTTGAACACAAAATAAATGGAAATTTGTTGTTTGCATTCGCGACTGAAGAAAGAAATTATTGGGTATTAGTTTCGTTCTACGAGGGAACACCGTCGATTGCACCCAACCAAGATCAATCTGTCATGAATGCAAGCTACAAATTAAGACCAGCCTTAATACAAAAACATGAACTAATATAATAATTATTAGCCTTAATAAATAAATATTTCAACAAGTCACTGAAGCTTTGTCAAAATTAGGTAGTCTTGGATTCCAAAAAGAATCAGATTTAATTTCAAAGATAGCATATAACGTATCTATCTGTGGAATATCCATGATACTTAAATGTAGGTCAGTCAGTCAGTTACAAAGTAAAACTTGGCACGTGAATCCATCAGTTCAAGATGCCACGTCCCAATTAGAAGATAGAGATGAAAATGCGTGAAAAAATTCCAAAGTAGTAGAGGTAGTAACGGCATTAGTATTGATGGTAAGGTATGACATTAGGATCGAATTTTATAGCACCTTCCTTCCGTTAAAAAGGAAGCATCGCTACAAATTCTGGTTATCAAAGGGGAACATCTTACTTCTGTCACACTCCACTGCAGTCAGAAATATGACTTTGCCCTCAGACGTTAGGTTGACGTATTTAGTCTTATCGCTCTTAAATAGACCTGCTTAGCATGGCAGGACCTAGAGGAACATGCATTCCAGCCAATATAGCTCGGTTGGGGCATCACGATAGGCAAGCCCGACCACCATGACAGTAGGGTTTGAGTGAAATTACAGAACAATAGGTGACGTCAGGATAGACAGAAAGAAATTCTGCTGAGTCTAGATTTCGTGTTACTTAGCTCTTGCCAAGCACGATATACATGCAATGTTAAAGGAACTGACGCTCCCCCACCACCACCACAGTGGGTGTAATATCGACAAACCAGTACCAAAATTTGTGATTGCTACCAATGTGCTATTCAAATCTTAACTGCTCCCCCCCTGATGGACGGAAATAGTTACACCGTTTGATAAATGTGTTGTGACCAATTCCATGTTTGTCTACCTCTTTATAGTGTTGACCAAATTCTATCGATCAAGTTGTAATGTAACTACTAGACTAAGAGGCTCGACACTGTTGTGATGAAAGGTGGTTTTTGGAAAGTCTGCTTCACCTAGGTTATGTGCTATTTGGAGCTCATCAACAAGGCGTATATGAAATAATTAAAAATACAGCGTCTCACATTTTAGAATCATTAAGATTATATTCAAAATGCTCTAAGTTGCAAATAGAAAAATTCGAGCTAATCAAAACCAAATTAAGTTGATGTCAAATTATGCTTGAATAAACCTGAAATCGTGAAATGACTTGATCGACTGTAAATACTAAACTATTGTATCTAACAGAACACGTATTAAACAGAGCCAAAAATTTTAGCGAAATCATGTAACTACTACTTACCCTCATTATTTCTGAAAGCTCATATTTCTGTCTCTTTGATATAGCGTCACAACAATCATCACAAGGGATTAATTGCTGAATAATTGGATGACCACCAAATCTATAATTATGAAAATAGAAGACGGAAAGCAGATTTTAGGGCAGAAGAATGAATAGGATATAAAGTCACTGAACGTTATTATACATTGAAGCAACCCGTTCTGCATTACTCTAGGACTATGAAATACGATCTGTAAATGTAAAAGACATACACCAATTGCAGGTCATTGATCACGGTCATTGTTCGTTTATCGTAAAACAACCGCATGGGCAATACTAAAGTTAATCATAGAATATCAAGCAGAGATGGATAATTGTTAGTGAGGCTGGAAATATTGATTAACTGAAGTAGTTAAGATATACATTATTTTATACTCAACCATAGTCTACCTCGACGTGCAATGCTGTTGGGAGTAGACATAATTTTGCAGAAAACGTGATCCGGGTAAATCACAATGTTTTTAGTCGGAGACCCACTTCTAGGAGCCAACCTGGTTAGCATGTTAACTAAGAGCAATAATTAGAGACGTTAGGTGACATGACACGAAATTAATTTAAATGGTGCGACTTCATCTACTGAATATCTCTTTTCAGATCTCGAGTTTGAATATTCCTACATGAATCCCTTTCCATTCTAAATTCCTGGACCATAACCTCAATATTTAACCATTCCAATAATTGTTATTGATTTCACACTATGTCAATAACAATAGAATAGTGTGTGTGGCTTCCAAAATGAAGACCTACATACGTACCGATGAAGTCCTATCAAACAGTTGGTGATTATATTGATTGACAACATGTATTGATGCGTCTGCAATAGACTTTTTAGGCTTCCTTCTGCGCGTCACTGTGCATGTTTGACTAGATTAACGTAGCACGTATCCCAATTATAAAAGTAAATGAATCCATAAAAATACAGATACAAACTACAGAACACATACTAATGAACTGGTAATAAGTTGTAGATTATTTAAGCAAAATAAAGTCACAACAGATTGATAGTCATTTCGATTAATTTCAGATATAAATGCCAATCATCGGTTTTGTTTAACTCACTCAAACAATAAGCATACTTAAATAACAGTAATAAGTGATCCTGATGAAGGACATACTAAATACAATCGCAAGTACACGATTCAGAGATACCGTAAGCAAGCAAAAATGTGATATGGTTAGACATTGAAATCATTGCAAGATAGTTAAATAAATATTAAGTACTCGGAAGTAGTGGATAGAGGTTGCATCCTAGTATGAGACACCTTAGTAACGCAGAACCACATCACCAATAGAAACCGAACCAAGGACCTACAGGCCTCGAAGCCAACGTTTAAAATTCAGACCACTGAGTTAGGACTCGATGGTTTGTATTTCTAGTTTCAGTAGATTCGTAGCACCGAGCAACAATCACCGATTTTTGTTGGTGGTACTTTCTATACATCTAAAGTTGAACACCATTGGTTACGTCTTTACTCCGAGAATCTACCAACAGAATATAGTCACTAGTAAGTAAATGATTATTATTAAAGTAGAAGGTTTCTAAAGACTTCTGATCCAAATTATAAAATCGAAGAATGTCAAGAAAACTCTGTGGTAATAATAATCTCAGTTACCGAACTTGACAAGAGAAATTCGATGAACTTCATATACATATATAAAAAACTCAAGTGCATATGGTCGGAAATATGAACAAAGTAATACATCGTTATATTTTATTAGCTTACACTTCATGAAGATTAGACCAAATGCTTTCCGGGATAGACACAGTTAATGAATTACGCATTCGCCATAATTCAGGTCGAAAATAACCATGTTCGCATAAGAATTCTGATGTCATTGGACCTGGTTCAGCCCATGTCCAAAAACGAACAATCCAAGGTTTGCTTACATAACACATTTTCTCAGTTGGTGTCAACTTTGAACGGCAACAAAAAAAATGGACAAACAAAATAAATAAAAAGAGACTTCGTAGTAATTTCCGTTATATAGAAAAAGCATAAAGGCTTGAAAAACAGAAAATTTAATTACCAAGTGTAAAATTTAAAACATGTGCTACGAAAATAAAAGACATTTGTAGATTAGAGGTTTCTGATTACTGTGCATTTGAAGCACTACTAGTGTAACTTGTAACGACTGAGTAAACAACAGAGAAGTTAGGCACAGTCAACTAAACAAAGACAGCAGAGTGGTTAATAAGGCTTTGAATCTCCGTAAATTGAATTGGTGGTTGAGACATGTAGTACGTATATCCAGCCACTGACAGCCATTTCAAATCACGATATCAATTGATATAGCAGTAAGATGGAAGAAAGCCATGAGCGATCTAGCCAGAAAGTGGAACAAGTTCATGGAATGATTGACTGTTGGTATGAACCATGTTGGTCAGTGAAGACTACTTGGTTGAAGTATGTTTGATAATCGGGATCAGTGGTTGGAGATATATCTGAGATTCGGTCACAATAGTGTGTAGGTGCATTCACTCTTTACCTTCTAGATTATAGGCTCTACTATTCCTTTATACAAGTTTTTTCATTCATTCTTGTCGAACTGTATTCTGGTGTTCATAGTGCCAATATGGCATGAAAACTTGACCTAACGCACATACGTGACATGCTTTACATTGTTTATAACTGGTCGAATTTGATTTCGTCGTTATAATGTGGTACGATAACTTGAGGCAACACTCATTTGTGCCAACCTCTGCGCCGTTTATGACTGATTAATTTCCAATTAACAAACTCACTAAATATAATTTCAGCCTGTCGGCCTTCAGCCTGACTGCCTGTATAACGTTAACTGTCCAAAATGGGAGTAGGTCATGAAGCGAAGTAATAAGTGCTTTGACCACAAGATCACCATTCCATAACTAGGAACGTTTTCAAAAGTATAGCTTCGAATTTCGAACTGTAATCACATTCAAGCTTTGCTGATTATTAAGACACTGGGGAAAATAAACTCATAAATGTAGAACTATACGTATATAAATAAATAAATACTACACAAAAGATACCTACTACCGACACATACTTGCCAAAAATGACGTAATGGTTCCAAATTAGTATCACGTTTACTGAAAACAGAGAAATGTAGAAAATTAACTCAACATAATCATAATGAAACAAAGGTTAAAGTATTCAGCTACTGAATAAGATTAAAGAATTTAAATAACACGTTTAAAAGACTCAACGGAATGTGATTCGTAAAGTTTTCAGTGTTAAAAGGGAGAATTAAATCCAGTACTTCTGGTTATTTCTTGATCATTTTTTGATTGCGTATTACGTATTAAACTGTAGTTCTCATTACATTAGTACTGGCATTACTTTCAATGCCCGGCTAATCTACTTGAAACTGCGTTCGAGTCTCCTTTCACTTACTACGATATGCATCGATCGAATGGTATCACTAACCCTCGCGCATAAAGCATGGCTCAAAACAGAGTACATAGATCTGTACTTGGTGAATGCATTGCATCAGCTATATCTAATTGAATGTTATTTCACCCCCCCACCTCCTTGTCACTCCCTACCTGATAGCATGGATGCTATGATAAGATTTACTGAACATGAAAATCTTCGTCTACTGAGCCTTAAATCCAACATTTTGTGCGATGGCTAGTAGTACTATTTCATCGATCATAGCCAAAAAAATGAAGATCGCGGTTTGGACTTGCGAAATGATAGCTGTAATGTAAAATGATTTGGTCACTATTAAGTTAACATTAAGTTAAATTTAACTAATAATTAAAGTATAATAATATGAATAACAATCAAATAGAGGTAAATAAGAAATTAACTCTACTAACCGATAAAACAGAATATATGCTGAACTTTTCAGTGTCTCTACTTGTTCAGCATCTAATCTTCGTACATGTTCATCATTGAATTCATACCAATGTTCTGTAGATGAATTATATGCACATGTTATGTAATGACCACCAGCACAACCACCATAGTGACAAATTACACCGATTAAATCATAAGTTGTAATCTATACAGATATACAGAAAAATCATTAATATTTCAGAAATACGAGGCTGAATACGAAAAAGTTATTTTATTTTACAACAGGTTTAAAATTAAGCAAACAGATAAGATAACGATACACTGTTAATAGATGTTTAAATTAATGGATATTTGAACTCGGTAGCTCAGTATGAACAAAGATATTCGGAATGTAAGTATACTTAGCTAAGGAGTGCTAAGTAGGACAAAAATGGACATCTTGGATTCCGTCGCTAGCAAAAACAATAAAGTTGGAAACTGAGCAGACAAGAAATTATTTACTAATAGTATGGTTTAATAAAATTGTTATGCTAAATATATAACATCCATGTTGTAGAGTGCATACTGTAAGAGACAAATTAATGATCTCATAATATTTACTAGGGGTAATTGATGAAAAAGTAATCAACCACAATCAAGTAAATGCGCGCAGGCCAGATTAAACGTTTAGACTACCTCTTTTCAAAACTTAAAACACATTTCACTTGACTATCCTGTTTTCGCTCTTTCTTTACAAAATTTTGATATTCCATATTCACAGTTTCTGATCTTTTGTACTCCACTGTATGTAGCCTACTTTCTGAGTGGTTAACTACTCGTTATCGAATTATCAAAATATTTTTCAACGTAACTAGCACAATTTAGCCTTTATATTCAGTATGTACTGAGCCTTTAATCTAACTGCTATTTTTGCGTTAGTTACTAATTTTGGATATTTATAAGCACCTGTTATGTTCTGTAAACGGATTCGACTGCATGTGTTTGGCATGTTTCTTTAGTTGGAAGCGCAGTGATCAAAGAAATAAATTCTTCACTCTAAATGTAGCTAATCATTTTAGTACTGCGCTTGCATAAAGTACTTATTTTCTATATTCTGAACTAATTGTTATAAATTCGTGAATTTTGTCCATGGATCTACTCCAATAAACATCAGATTACTTCGTCTGGGTTTTTAATCAGTCACCTATAACTGGCCACGCTGATTCCGAACTTATTTAACAGTGACTTTCTTCAGCAGTTGTCAATTTAACAAATAATAAATTATAATTGGGTGGTGTGAAAATTGTTAAGTGTTAATTTGATATCACTAATTGATCGGAATTAGACAACCACTGATAACCAGGAAGCACTAGACAATTGATCCGTTCTAGTACGAGACGAGTAGTGCTCATCCACGACCTCATCAGGGATCGAACCCAAAGCCTCTTGGCTCAGCACGAAAGCTGCACGATTAAATCACTGACCGATTCTGAAGGGTTAATATTTCTAACTTAGTCAATTTGCGACCTCATCCATTACCATAAGTGAGTAGCTGCTTCACATCCAACATGGATCAGCAATCTAATGATAAAGCGTCTGCCACGGAGCCAGAAGATCATGGGTTCGATCCCCGGAGGGTTATTGTGGACGAGCACAAAACAGCTGTTCAGTGATTCTCAGTTGTCACTAGTTGTCTAATTTGAATCAATTGGTGATATCAAATAATAATTTAGGAAATACCTGATATTGCAGTCTGTCACAAGCCTACAATCATGTATCATTAGATGTCACCAGACCTAAAGTAATACTTACAAAATGTAAGTAGCATCAAAATGATAACAGAAATTTTAAAAAAGGCTATTTGAAAGGAGTCAGGTAGAAATACGTGTATTTTGAGGTCTTTTATCGAATCTTTTTGCAGACATGATCCAAATTAGTATCAGAACTTTCTTGAATTAAAACATGCTTGAACGATTGTTAGGTCACTTGCTCATTACAGGTTTACGCTAGAAAGAATCAAAGTATGTGTAAAATTGGCAATTTATTTGTCAATAAGACCCATTAGAGATAACATACCTTTGGTGATTTCAACTTAATTACAACTTGTAAATGTATGATCTCTTATCTCATACAATTTCTTTTCCAATCCATTAGTATTGACTGCATAACTATTGTATTATAATTCATCTGTTTTGGAAAAGTTTGATACGCTAAGTAAATTCTATGGTCAAGATATACTTTTACTTTAACGGTTTTTACGTTGCTGGTTTTACGTCGTTTCCACTCGAAAGGATATCGTTATTATGTTTAGGCAGGCTATTTTCACACTATATCCAACAACAACGCTATCAAGGTATTTATACGTCAGAGTAGTACAATATTTTATAATCCTTTCCTCATGTAATAATTCTCAATAAGCTTGAATTTCCATCTCTAGATAGCTGGGAGAAAGGTGACAAAAAGTAGCGCCAACCACTACCATTAGTGACGGGATTGATAAATATTAGCTTAGTGGGAAAACATATCAATTTGGTACTGATTATAGTGAGAAATTCCGTAACTACGATCACTACATTAATGCATTAAATCTTCAGAAAATTACTGTTTGCTAACCATTTTCAGTGATTCACTAGAATAAAAAGACTTTAGCCGATGGACGTTCGAAGGGAACAAGTACAAAACACAGAAATGAACTCGAACGAACACATGTTAGTAAAAAAGCATAACACGACTTAATTAAGCAACCAATTTAATTTTGAAATCTGCATACTAGGACTCTTTTCTCCCTTTATTACTAATAATAGCAACAACTTTTATTAACGAAAATCATTTCAGTGATTATCAACAAGAAAAAGAAGACTTCAATTTTCATAAACTATAATTTAACCTAGAAAAATAAGCAAATCCGTTTCGCCAACATATCGAACGTGACCTCTAATTCTTTGTACGTAAAGCAAACATTTTACGTTAAAATTCACATTGAAATACAGTTAAGATTAAAAAAAATAAAAGATGTTTACTTTATCTGAACAATCACGATGAAGATATGGTGAAAGTTCCAAACTCTTCAATGGAAAAGTTACTGGAGATGATAATTTCGATGAATATAAATGATTATTACTAAATCTTTTCAAATGAAGTGTAAGGATTTCTGGTAATGCTACAAGTCTAAACTGTTTCAAACCACTGCACCGCCTGTGTAAAGATAAAGCAATGGATGAAGTTTTAGTTAACATGAACAACTGGTAGTAAAATATTCATCTTATTACTTCGACTTCATCGCCCTAGTGAGGTAAAGCAGGCTCCTAGTTTCCGATCACAGATGTCTACAAAGAATTGTTCGTGTTTTCTGGGACCACCGAGTAAGCAATACGTGGGTTAGGAATAGAGTACTAGGTAAATACAGTAAGTCTATTGATGAAGTAGTAAATTTTCATCAGCTGAGGTTGTTAGGACATGTGTTACACATGCCTGATCACTGCTTACCTCGACGAGCAGTGCTGTCTGGTGTGTGAGTAAACAGGAAGAAAGCTAGGGGCGGCCAAACCAAAACATGGCACCAGTCCATGAAGTCATTGACAGTTAGGCTGAGCCATGTTAATAGGTGCAGACTACCTGGTTGGGGCCAGCGTGATGTTCGTCACAAATGGTTAGACTTTGGGTGACATGGCTCAAAATCGTTGGCAATGGCGCAGGTGCATCCACTCCTTATCTTCCTCCAAATTATAAGTTTCTGGACTTATAATAATTTTCTCCTTACCGAATCATATTTTTTAAAATCTTAACTCCGATCTCTATTCCTTTCCATTAATACTAACTCTGTTACTACCTCCCTTACTCTGGGATTTGATTTGACAATTTAATTTCTATCTGCTGATTGAGGCATGGCAACTTAAAATGATGCACGCAAGTACCAAATGCCATGTTGTAACTGACCAACTGGTACGGTAGCAGGTTGGGGTCCTCGCGAATACCGTAACCAGTGGTTGGGAACGTTGGGTGACATGGCTCAGAATCGGTCACACTGACGCAGGTGTATCCACTCATTGTCCTCCCTTAAATCGTAAGCTTGAAATTATTTCAGAACTTCCCACACTCCATCTCTTTCCGCCCTGAACTATATTTATATATGTTCACTCTCTTTTGTTTTTATTATTATTATCACTGAAGTAACTTCTACTTCAACTAATGTGATGTTAATCTTGCTTTGTTTTAGAAGTATGGCAACTTGGACCGATGCACACGTGTGCCAGGTTCTATGCATACATACATGGTAACTTGAACTAACAAAAATATGTGACAGGCTTTAGGTAGTTTATGACTGAAAGACATTAGTTTGCATTGGATTGTTGGAAAATGTGTATATCAGTTTATTCATAAAAATACTCCACATTCTCTTCAGGAAGATTTGGGAGGAAGAACAAGTTCCAGCAGACTGGAAAGAAGGGTACCTCATCAAGATACCAAAGAAAGGCGATCTCAGCAATTGTGAGAACTACAGAGGCATTACCCTACTTTCAGTACCAGGGAAGGTCTTCAACAGAGTGTTAGTGAACAATATAAAGGACCCAGTCGACACCCAACTCCAAAATCAACAGGCCGGATTCGGTAAAGACCGATCGTGTACTGACCAAATCGCTACTTTACGGTTCATTGTTGAACAATCAATTTAATGGAATTCACCACTTTACATCAACTTCCTCAACTATGAAAAGGCATCATGAGGACTGCAACATCTGAAGGCACTCTCGGAATACAATGGACAACATCGACACAACTAGATGAATCGGACTTTGCAGATGACCTAGCTCTTCTTTCTCTCACACAACATCAAATGCAGATGAAGACCAACAATATAGCAGCAGCCTCAGCAGCAATAGGCCTCAATATAAGCAAAGGGGAAAGCAAGATCCTCCGATACAAAACAACAAACACTAACTCAATTAAACTTGACTTGGGGAGAAATTCTGGAAGACGTTGAAACCTTTACATATTTGGGCAGCATCATCGACAAACAAGGAGGGTCTGACTCGGATGTGAAGGCGCGGATTGGTAAAGCAAGAGCGACATTTCTACAACTGAAAAACATCTGGAACTCAAACCAACTGTCGGTCAATATTAAAGTTAAAATTTTCAATACAAATGTGAAGACAGTTGTGTTGTATGGAGCTGAGACTTGCACCGAGAACTACGAAAAGTATCTTTCAGAAGATACAAGTATTTATAAACAACTGTCTGAGCAAGATTCTTCCGATTCGTTGGCCAGATACCATTAACAACAACCTTTTGTGGCAGAAAACTAACCAACTTCCAGCCGAGAGGGAAATCACGAAAAGACGCTGGTGGTGGATTGGACACACATTGAGGAAACCATCAAACTATGTTACAAGACAAGCAGTAACTTGGAATCCTAAAGACCAAAGAAACAGGGGAAGACCAGGAACACATTGAGTCGGGAATCGGCAACAGACATGAAGAGAATGCAGAGCACTTGGAAAGAGCTGGCAAGGAAAGCCCAGGACAGAGTTGATTGGAAAATGCTGGTGGGCGGTCTATGCTCCACTTGAGGTAACAGGCATTGATTTTTGATTGCATAAAAATGGTGTCAGGACTATCAACTAAACATCTCTCATTAGTATTTTGTGCACCTATACCCAGGTCATAAGTTATCACTGGTCACCTTTGGGATTTGTGAAGCATGTCCGAATCCTAGAGTTATTCCTTGATTCACATGATTTATAACTTAACTCTATCTCTTCCTAAGTAATTCAAATGCACGATTATTAATAATTCTACCTAAAACTTACCGATTACATCTTCCACAAAAATATCCATTTTCACCAACTAGTTCCGCTTCAGAAAAATAATGAGATAAGCAATCATCAAGTGTGAGAGTGGACCACTTGTCAATCAATTGCTTGGGTCTATAGAAACAAAGTAGACAAATTATTTGATCTAGTTTATTTGAAGTTTTATAATAATATGTATACACCTGAATTACAAATGGTTGTAACTTGATGAATAATGTGAAAGTTTTATACAATCTACTATACTATTAATGCTTATTATCAAACAACGGTTAAGTATATTATTGAAATCATAAATATTGGCTACTGAAAAAAGTTTTGATGTTATATAATCAACTCTCTGAATTGGTCCAATCATGCACTAGGTTCCTCAATCTCATCATTCATCTACAACCGTACATTCGATGACCTTCTGAAAATAAGTCTGAAGTGAGTGGTAGTATGAGTCTGTTTACTGAAGAATGACAATTTCGAACCCGCTTATGCAAATGATATTGTTTCACTTTGAAATAACATACAAACTACCTGAATGGAATTTAATCACGTGGTGGTTAGTGTCAATGAGTAAGACACATTACATATCATCAAAATGTAGTATTTCTGGGACTATTAGGAGCCTTAGTCGGCGTTTATTCTGTGGTGAATGATTGGACATAGTCAAAAGTTTCGTGTATCAGGGCAATTGTGTGTGGTGTGGCATATGCAAATAATCACTTCTCTACTTTTATTCGTCTTAAATTTCTCTCATTAATTGAAGTAAAATGCAATGAATCGAATAGATACACAACGAACTTGTAAAAATCAATAATGTACTTAAATAAGTATAAACTATTTCTACTAGAACTCACGAGGGTAGAAAGGTTTGTACATATGATAAAAATATATAGGTTAGTGTTAAAATCATATTGAGCAGCCAAGGAATACCCGTTATTAAACGGCCGACAACCATTGGTAATCCGGATAACGATGAAAATTTCCTTTTTGATTCACGTGGCCGTGTATGTTGCAAATCATTGGAAGAGTTCGGATGCACAGGACCATTCCTTACTAGGGAGCCTGAACAGACTGACCCATTTGTCAAAGAGAATTTTGTTGACCGGTCGTTTGAAAAGGATGTATAAGTTTGTACAGTAGGTTTGGCAAGGGAAAGGGATAAGTCCATAAATGGTTCTTCTCTATTGGAAAGCTAAATTTGTAAAGAAAATAATAATAATAATAAATACGAAATATATGATGTACTATAAGCATACATCCAAAAAAGCATAACTTATTCGAAATTGAGTTTAAATGCGGATATTCGTGAACGTTTCACAGAACAAACGAAGCATCGTTGCATGAATACAGTTTGTACAAGTGGATAATGGGGAATCAACAAGCACTCTTCGAAATTAACAAATCTATGTCAAAGAATTTTGCGAAATTTTGTAAAAATCTGTCGCGAAAATGCATCATTCAATCAGCGAAGAATAAAAAAAGAAGATGGAATTGCACAATGAACAACAGTCCCTAAGTTTCCCAAATAAAGCATTTAGTAAGCACCAACGAAAATCCAAAGTAATCAATATTGTCGATGAGAATCGAAATTCTGGCCTTGAAATATTACTTGAACCTATTGTAAATCTATGTAGAAAATGTACGACTGTATACAGATATTCTTAGTGTGCAAGTGTCCGACTTATATACTATGTTGCTTATAGCTATAACACCCAGAAAACTAGACACACATGTTTTACTGAAGTGCAAATTAACAAGAACATATGCATATTAGTGAACCTAAGCTATAATACTTTTTAACAGGCAGTCTCCATTCACAGCTTGCTGTAAGCAGGACGTTACACAATATGGATAGTGATTACATTTTACACTGATTAACAAACATCTGCTACAGTGAGCATTGCTGTGTAATGTGAGTGAGAAAAAGAAACGAACGATTTGACTCTCTGTTAATTGTAAGAGAAAGCAATGTAATTGAAGTGTATGGAAAACAGAATACATAAGTCCTCTCGACAGTCCTAAAGAACTTTCTGTGACTTAGTTCGGACTAAACATGGCTAGGTATAAATGTATCAATTGAATTGATATTATATCACTGCTAAGGTGAAGTAAATGAAGTTAACATAATTTTAATTCATGATAGACTTCATTCGTATGACCAATTTAACAGGTTTAGACACATGTACCTGACTGTAAGACATTATAAATATGACAGCAGTAACACTACCCAGTTGCCCAAACCGAACTAGATGCAGAGGAGAACGATTTAACAGCAGAATCACTTCTCAACCTATGGAGTACTCTACAGTTATTCCTTATTAGTCTGATACCTCAGCAGTAAGCACCAGCAGCGCTTTAATGATCACATTATAGAGCGAAAATTACCCAAAAAATTAAACGAATTGCTGCAAGCGCATAGATTAAACAAAGAATTATTTGAGAAATCGGATATGTACGGAAGATCAATATAGAACCTGGCACACGTGTGCATCGGTCCAAGTTTCCTTACTTCTAAAACAAAGCAAGATTAACATCACATTAGTAGAAGTAGAAGTTACTTCAATGATAATAATAATAAAAACAAAAGAGAGTGAACATATATAAATATAGTTCAGGGCGGAAAGAGATGGAGTGTGGGGAGTTCTGAAATAATTTCAAGCTTACGATTTAAGGGAGGACAATGAGTGGATACACCTGCGCCAGTGTGACCGATTCTGAGCCATGTCACCCAACGTTCCCAACCACTGGTTACGGTATTCGCGAGGACTCCAACCAGACAGTCTGCATCTAGCGAAATGACTCCAACCAGCAGTCAGTGACTTCATGAACTGGTGCCATGTTTTGGTTTGGTCACCCCTAACTCTTCCATCCTGCTCATATATCAGCCAACACCGCGCGTCAAGATACACGGTGGTTGGGCATACGTAGCACATGTCCCAACTACCTCAGTCGACGAAGGTTTCTAACGTTGTCAACTGATTTACCACCTTTGCCTAATACACTTGAGGTCACAAATCCAGATGAAAGTTCGCCATAAGCTCTGATACAACTAATAGTGTTTGATTAAAGAGCTTTCAAAGGCTTTACGTACTTCTGGGGTACGCCTTTCAATCAAAGACACTGCCATAGAACTTCTCGGCCTACAGAGTCAAATGCTACTTTCGAGTCATGAAAAACCACTATTGTCGGGTACCGAAAATTATGTCTATGTTCTATAGCCTGACAGATAGTGAATATCTGGTCTATGCAACCACGACCAGGTCTGAAACCAGCCCCATTTTCTAGCGTCTGCAGATCATGTGTTGTAATTAAATGCATGACAATTATAGAAGCCAGTATTTTAGACACTATATTAGTCAAACTACTTCCTCCATGGTTATCGTAGGACAACTTTGACCCTTTCTTATGTACTGAGATAATTAACGATCGACACCAGTCAGGTGGAATTATATCAAGTTTCCAATCTCTAGTCAAAATATCAGTCAGCCTAGTTGTCAAAGTGGGACCACCATCCTTAAAGACTTCTGGAGATAATCCATTCAGACCTGCTGCTCTGCCTTGGCTCAGGTTAGCTATAGCTTTTTCGACTTCGATAAGAATCAGGGAACCTACGTCGATTGTCCATTCAAGCTGCCTTAAAATAGGGGGGTGTTCTAGAACAGATGAAGGTCAAGTGAACTGATCCTTGAAATGTTCAGCTTATCGTTCTAAACGTCTAAACTGAGAGCGGATAAGCATTCCATCTCATTCGGAGATTATCTCACTAACGATTAATTTTCTAACCCCAGTTTCAGTTATTAATGTGTAAAGTTGTCTAGTATTCCCTAACGCCGATGCCTTTTCCATCTCCTTTGCTTTCGCTACCCACCACTACTCATGATCGTTTCGCAGACTTTACCAGTTTATATCTGATTACTCTTCCCTCCTCATCGTGTTTGACGCCTGATGAGATAAGTTTTCAGGAGTCCATCAACTCAACAGAAGCTATCGAGATCCACCGATTTTTTCCACAACTACCATGCTAAAAAACAGCTTACGAATAAAAATCTTTATAACCATTCTAACTCTGCCCTGGAAGTTGGAAGGACTAATATGACGCTTCATGGTGAAAGCCGAGCTCCTTCGGAAGCCATGAGGCCGATGCCTCCCCTTCTGACAACCGGAGCAACACTTAATATACTGGACCGACCTCAAACAGCCGTCCCCTGGGCACTGCGGTCACACTCTCAGGTCATCACGACCTACCCTAATCCTCTTTCTCTTTCAGGTTCCTCAAGAATGACCCTTCCACGGTGTGGGCAACCGGGAAGTGATAACCGCCCTCATACCGCTAATAGCACTCGAGTTCACCTTGTTCATGATCAAACACGTTCTCCGTCTCTGGTCTCTACTTGTAACACTTCTCCTACAGTTTCTATGCGCGCCACTTTTACTGGTTACCCGAGTTCCCAAATTATCATACCAGGTCTCCTGAAGCCACGCTCTAAACTTCATGTTGGAGCTTTTAATGTGCGTACGCTGTGTCAAATCGGTCAACAGGCTGCCTTAGCTAAAACATTAGAATCTCTTGCAATTGATGTATGCTGTGTCTCCGAAACACGCATACAGGATCCCAGCATGGTCATCCGTTTGACCTCACCTAGTCAATGCAATGGAACTGCACACTTCACTCTTCGTTTATCTGGAGACCCTACAGCTAGCTCACGTGGCCTCGCTGGTGTAGGTATAGCACTAAGCGTACGTGCAGAACAGGCTCTTCTCGAGTGGATTCCTGTAGACAGTCGTCTATGTGCTGTCCGTCTAAATGGCTCAGTACGAACTCGGAAAGATAGGGACACACGCCGATGCCTTTTTGTCGTCTCTGCTTATGCCCCCACTGATTGCAGCACAGATGAAGTGAAAGACGACTTCTATATGAAGTTCTCTAGCCTCCTTCAGAAAGCTAAGCACTCAGACATAGTAATTATTGCAGGAGATTTTAATGCCCAAGTAGGTAGACTAAATCAGGCTGAAAAGCACCTAGGTGGGTTACTCGGCATCCCAGCCCAGAGAACAGACAACGGAGATCGTCTGTTGCAGTTATGCTCAGACTACCGTTTATTCTTAGCTAGCACAAACTTTAAGCATAAGGCGAGACACTGTTTAACCTGGCGACCTCCAACATCTACGCAACGATGGACACAAATTGATCACATCGGCATCAGCTACCGTTGGAGAGGTTGTATAGAGGACTGCCGCTCTTTCTGGGGCACTTGCCTAGACTCTGACCATGCCCTAGTAAGAGCACGTATCTCTATGCGTTTTACTGGTCGCAGAAAGGTTACATTGGGCAATCCCTTTAGATATCACTTTGAAAGTGAGAAGGCGAAGATTGCATTTAGGAATGGTTTGGCTAAGCATTTAGTCGCCCATGACCAACAGGTTTCCCCCGAAGTAGCTTGGAATGATTTTAAAGCAGGTGTAAACGCATCAGCGCTATCAGCATCTAACCCCAATCCAATGAAAGACCATTGGATCTCTAGTACTTCTAGGGAACTGATGGAGGCTCGAAAACTCATTCCAGCAGGCTCGGAGTATGATGAAGAGCGACGACAACTGAAACGTAGACTGACAAAGAGTCTGCGTATGGATCGTGAACAGTGGTGGGCAACAAAAGCAAAAGCGATAGAAGCATCAGCAGCGGCAGGCAATAGTAGACAGCTGTTCCGACTTATTAAGGACACCGGTATCAAAAAATCGGCAGTTAGTGAAATCATCTCCGAAAAAGATGGGTCGTTGATCTACTCTCAATCTAGAAGATTAGAACGCTGGGCAGAACACTTTCAGGAACAGTTTAACTGGCCCCCAGCCACGCTTAGCTTACCCACAATCTCCAAGCTACCCGAATGGAAAACTGACACAGGTCCCCCAACTCTCAGTGAAGTTGAAAACGTCATAAGTAAATTGAAACGTGGGAAAGCAGCAGGGCCTGATATGTTGTCTACCGATATCTTCAAGGATGGTGGTATAGTTTTAACGTGCAGGTTGACTGATATATTAGCCAAAGTCTGGGAACTAAACTCCACCTCTTCTGACTGGTCTCGATCGCTGATTGTTCCAGTCTACAAAAAGGGACAGAAATCCTCTTGTGATAACCACAGAGGAATCAGTTTGACTAATATAGTATCTAAAATATTAGCCACTATAATCATCCGACGTTTAACCAACACTAGGGAACAACAGACTCGGGAAAACCAGGCTGGTTTCAGACCTGGCCGGGGCTGCATTGATCACATATTCACCCTGCGCCAGGTCCTCGAACACAGACATATGTACCAACGCCCAACTATAGTTGTATTTCTTGACTTAAAAGCAGCGTTCGACTCTGTTGACCGTGAAGTCTTGTGGCAATGTTTGTCATTAAAAGGCGTACCTGAAAAGTACATTAACCTTATAAAGGCTCTCTACTCGGTCACCACTGGTCGAGTCAGAGCTTATGGCGAATTGTCACGAGAAACCTCATCCTCAAGTGGAGTCCGTCAGGGTTGCCCCTTATCCCCATTTTTATTTAACTTCATCATAGACGTACTGTTAGAAATCTCTCTCACTTCTTTTAAGTCCTCTGGGATTAGTCTCCTTCCAGGAGGCTCTCTTGTCGACTTAGAATATGCAGATGATATAGTCATATTTGGTGAAGATGCACACAGCATTCAAGGTCTCTTGAACACGTTGAGTAACAATGCAGGCATATTTGGGATGCGCTTCTCCCCTCCCAAATGCAAAATGTTACTCCAGGACTGGTCTGCTTCTTCCCCCAAATTATTTATAGGGAGTGAAGTAATTGAATGCGTTGATCGCTTCACTTATCTTGGAAGTCTCATTACCCCTGGTGGGTCGGTGTCTGATGAAATCTCAGCGCGGATCCAGAAAGCTCGATTGGCATTTGCCAATCTACGGCACTTGTGGCGCAGACGAGATATCCGTGTCTCAACGAAAGGCCGGGTGTACTGCGCAGCAATCCGCGCCATCTTAACATATGGCTGCGAGACATGGGCCATGAAAACTCAAGATATGCGTCGTCTCCAGATATTTGACCATAGGAATCTTCGTAACATCGCTCGTATACCATGGAATGACCAGACTAGTAATAGTGAGGTTAGACGAAAGGTTCTTGGGAAACACGGTAAATCAGTTGAAGAGGTCATTAACCTTCATCGACTGAGATGGCTAGGACATGTATTGCGCATGCCCGACCACCGTCTACCCCGTCGCGCGATGTTAGCTAGGGCCGAAATAGGATGGAAGAAGGTTAGGGGCGGCCAAACCAAAACATGGCATCAGTCCATGAAGTCCTTGACTACTGGTCTAAGCCATGTAGGTAGATGTAGACTACCTGGTTGGGGTCCGCGTGATGATCGCAACAAATGGCTGGAGACACTAGATGATATGGCTCAGAACCGGTCACAGTGGCGCAAGTGTATTCACTCTTTAACCTCATCTAGATCTTAAATTCTATTGTTATTTTCTGGACATCTTTACTTACTCTTCTCTCTTGTATTCTGTCTATACGTTACCTCAATACTCTCGTAGTGCTATTATGGTATGGCAACTTGAACCTACAGGCGTTTGTGCCCGGTTCTACGTTGCTGATGATGATGATGATTTAAATTTTAGATAAATATCACTGTAGGTGACACAGCTGCTTGAACATCTCGCCAAGTCGGAACGTTTAAGTTTTAAAAATAGGTGACAAAGGATACCAACTTCAGTAATTTCAATTTTCGACGATCATTCAGAAATTTAGCACATACTAAGCATACTGAACAAAAATGAAAAATCACTTTTTGCAAAATTTTGATGATAAATAAGTAACTAACCCAATTGCAAGAAAGGCAACGGACAGAACTAACTAGTCTACCTTGAAAGACATCGGTAATTATGCTGTTGCTATTACTGTCTGATGAACCAGTAGGTGTTGTTTGTTTGGTGCCTATATAGAATATAAAAGTAAAGATATGAATTTAGAAAAAGACTTGTGATATATTTGACTTATTAATCACTCATTGAGAAGAATTACTCTATAAACCTTGGTAATCATCCTGCCTTATTTACCTCGTTAATGTAAATATTAGCTCACTTACCAAATAGGGGTTCATGTTGATAGCTTCAAGCTACTTCAAGCTTGCTAGTAATGCTACCCACTTGCTTATACCAAAGTGGACGAGCCAGAGTTCAAACCGACAACCAGGTGAAGACTGAACGCCCTAACTACTGAGTTGCCGCTCCACACCTCATCGGAAATCAACGCCTTTACACTTAGGGTCCATTGAATCTGTTTTAGTGGAGCAAGTATGATACCTGGTACTAATTCAATGTACAACTACATAATTTTATTTTCAATCGAACTCAACAGCCAATCGTGAAATCACATACATTTGTTTATAGTTGTAACACTATCACATAAAAAAGGATAAAAGCTAATAAATTATTCAGAAACATGTTACGCTACTTTTAAATGATCCTTCATAATCATTTGAATTAGCTTTGTTTGTCTTTTCAACAAGATATTTATACGACCTCTGCCTAGTAATCCATGCGTAGTTTTTCTAAGCAAAAAAATATCAACTACAATGTAGTTAGACAATTTGTCGTCATTTTAAGCTTCGAATTACAAATAGTCTGAACATACGAAATAATGCTCAACTGCGTAAACATTAATGGAATGAGTTTGAACTCGTAAAGGAGTAGAATATGCATGTTTCATGGTGAGAAAATAAAACTGAATACAACCAACTTAAACCAGTGAAATAAGAGTGAATAGTCAACATTTTTACGCATCATTTTAACCTATTACTGGTAAGAAGCATGTAAAACTATCGATTATTGATTGATTTTGTCATACCTCTCTTGTCCGAATTCAAAAACCTTGAATGTTTTAATTCTTCGTGCAGTTGGACTAAAAACAATCTTAGAAATTCCTGCGCATCTTGCTGTGCGTAGCCTCTGAACATTGGGTGCACAATGCAGAAGGCATTTAAAATAGTATTTGCATTGAAACAGCGTGGTCTAAGTTAAGAAATGGTCAGAAAAAAAAACACAAACATTGTGCAGACTTTATTATATTAAATGAAAAATTTGGAAGCTCAGTGAAATAACACATTTTTCCTAATAATTGTTACCGGGGGAAGATAATTAAATTACAATCTCGAAAACAGGAATAAGGGTGAATCGACTCAAGTTGTTATATTCTATATAGGTACAAAGAAAGAAAGTTAAAAAGACGAAAGTCAAGAGTTGTAGCAGTAGTAGTGACATGATATAATGAAACTAAACATGAGAGATGTAGCTTTAAAAATCAAATGAATTCGAGGAATGACGATAATAAACCTCAGAATGAAACAAGAACCCCTTTACTTACAACTTCATTGCGCCCCACTAGTTACTGCTTCTATTAGAAATTCAAGAACTGCTCATAAAGATGGGTATGAAAACAGGTCATTATCATTAGGATAAGAAGCTTATGAGGGTTGTTCTATATGAGTACGTGTTATTCATTAATATACAACGTAGAACCTGATGCGTAGGAGAGTGGATTCAAGTTGCCACACCACATTAGTATGAGATCAAATTCATAAGATTAACATAACAGTATAATTCAACAGGAAGGAATGAAACTAACGAAAGTACAAAAGAATAATCGAACTTTGGATCTAGTAGAACACAAAACAGAAAAGACTGCTGTGCAGTACATGAGGTATTTTGTTGAAAGACGAATATCTCACCTACGCCACAAGTGGCATAAGTTGGTAAAAGACAGACAACCTTTCTGAATACGTGTCGATTTCGTTAGACACCGATCCGCCTGGGGTAATGAGACTTCGAAGATAAGTTAAGTGGATAGCATAATTAACTACTTGCTTAAAACAATCTAGGCGATAATCCAACCAGTCCTTGAGTAGCATTTTGCATAAAAGGGAGAGAGAAACATAAAACAAATATGCTTGTCTTGTTCTTAAGGTATTCGGGAGACTGTATACTGTCAGCATCTTCACCGAGTAGGACTATATTGACTGTGTATTCCAAGTCAATAAGTAAGCTTCTTGAAAGGAGGTCAATTTCTATGAGGTTAGATGAAAAGAGTGAGACCTCTAGGAGAAAATCTATGATCTTATCAAATAAAAGCGGGTAAAAAGGCGACGCTGACGAACACTATTTGAGGTTAACAATCCTCATGACAGTTTGTCATAGGCTCTAACTCGATCAGTAGTGTTCGTTTGAAGAGTCTTTATAAAACTTATGCACTATTCAGGCACGCCTTTTAATGGCAAACACTGCCAGTGCCTCTCGATCTACGCAGTCAAACTCGGCCTTCAAGTCAAAGAATACAACTATTGTCGGTTGATAGTAGATATGCCTATGTGATGGGATCCGATGAAGAATAAATTTCTGGTTAATACACCCTCGTCCGGGTCTGAAGCCAGCCTGGTTTTCCTGAGTTTGCTGTTCCTTGGATCTAGACGAATGTCAAGTGATTACGTGTTACATCCGATACTGACCAGTTACGCAAGCTTATTCAATACGACAAAAGGGGGTTGGTAAAGACAGACTAAAAACAGTACATCCAGCCCAGACCTGTGAACTGTAAATGATGACAGTAAGCTCTTAAAAGTGCACAGCTAATGCACTAAATATTACTCATAAAAATACTGTGGACAACTCTCTACTGGACTCAATAGTCATGCTTCTAAGTGCGCCATAACAAACCTAGTTAGCTTTTCAGTTTCTTGGAAAAAACACCTCAAAATTCAAAAGAGATCATAATATTTCTTTACTCACTTCCTAATATTTCTATCAACACTAACTTTTCTATAACCCATTTCTGGTTATACAGTTAATGTTAACGATTACTATGCTGTCATTACTTGGATCCTGAAAATGTGCTGAAGATTTGGTTGCTTTCATAGTAAGTCACATGGAACAAGAAACATAATTATTTATCTAGTTTTAAACGAGACTGAAAAATCATAGTTTGAAGGAAGAGTAACAAAACCTAACTAATCAGTCATACGCACGGAAAATCCTGGTAAAAGTCTGCATTACCTCAATCTGTTGTGCCACATTAGCATGGTGAAGTCAAATAAGTAAGATGAATTAGAAGGGTTTGAATTATGCAGTGGTAACGATAATAGGACTAAACAGTGAGAATTCGGTCTGACAAAGTGGCGTGGAAAGTGCATGAAAGGATACTGAAGCTTTAGACTTGTATGGAAATATAGAGTATCTCTTGAGAGACTCTGGTTCGCATTACTCAACACCCTCGACAGAATCAAATGTGTTTACATTAACAATCTTCAAGGATGTCGGTCTAATTTTTAACGACGATCAATAAACGTTTGAGACAGGTTCTATGTTAGGTATGACTGAACGTAATGCAAACAATAATCGAGTAGCTGTAGAATAAATACCTGAAAGCTTACTTCAAGCCATGAAATATGTAAAACTTAATCTAGTTGCTAGAAGAAATAAACTGGTTCAAACCATCAGGAGAACTATATCTTCACACACACTAAATAAGTCTAGGACTATCTACCCAATACTTGACTCAAACCAGACTTAGGATCATGAATTTACACGCTGGACTAATAAACTGAGCGTCTGAAGTTTAAGCCGATCCATAATGATCGACTATACGTGATCACCAGTTCCCATACAAAACATGGCCTGGAGCCAAACACAGTGGCACGAGAATGGCTACGGAGTCATATAACCTTCTTCCCATAATACTATTCACCTGAAATAATGGTAGAGCAGAAACCAGTACAAACACATACAATCAAAATACGGAGATGCTCGTGGCATTGCCCAATTAGTAAAGTAATTGATTACTCAAGTATTACTGAGAAAAAGTAACTAACTACTAGAGGATTAGTTTAAACTGCTAAAAATACTTCAGCCTATTATAAAATTAGAGGTAATAATTTTGTAAGCTTGTCAGTTGTAATATGTGACTATAAACGGCGAACTTAATTAACGACGAACCTGCGTTATGAAAGAATTAGTCATAAGAAAACTGCCTCTCAAACAAGTGGCAAAACCACAGCTTAAGAATGACCACAATAAACATATGCACGAATTTCGAGAATAGAGGGCAAATTCACACTATTGAAGTGTTTACAGTACATGTATAGAGCCATAACGGTGAATTTAATTACCTTTCATTCCCCCAAAATTCAGAGAGGAGTGTCCAATAATGAGTAAACAACACAAGTTTTCGGTTCGGATCAAGGATGTCGTAGAACTCCAGAAAGAATTTAGTCAAATGTGGACTACAAACTGTTAAAATGATATCTGAGAATTACCAGTTGGATAAAGCTTGCAAAACAGCATTCATGTAACAGGTGTTTCCTGTATTGCGAAGCCCACCAAGCCCGAATGGGAGCAACTGATCAGAACCCAATACAGTGTCCCCGAAATCCTCATTCATATTCACAAACATTGCCAAAGCATTGTAGGATGACAGATTCAATGTCGTTCGTAGGTATCTGGTCAGCAACCGAAGGAAGCGATCTTGGGATCAAAGGTGAACGATCTAAAAATGAACAATACAATTATGATCGAAAACCCAGTATCAAATATTGTTGTGACGGGTTTGTATCAGCCTAGTGATTTCTTAGCGATCGCATCTTGATGTTACCCATCTAGCCCCAGATCTTGACATTGTTTTGTAGATGTTTAGCTGCCTAACTGAACTAGTCTCCGTGAAGCTAGCAAATGAGATTCTTATTGTTTCCTTTTGTTCCGTAAAATCATCTAAAATCATAAACGTGGGAAATTTAAATCGACGTCCAAAGGTCTCGTGCGGGCCTTACACTGCATCTTCCGCTGAAAGAATATTACCCACAGTTTGACCGATTGTGGTGAGTTATTTCACGGAAGTTAGCTTAGGAAATCGCAGTGAGACTGTGTTGTTGTATGCAAGATATTATGCCTATTGAGCTACAAACAGCTCTAACGGGACAACAAGATTTTGTTGAGGGAAAAGCGACTGAATTATTTGTACAGTGATCCAGCTGGCAAGCTCACCGACTTTGTAGGATCACAGGTTCAATATCGTTAGTAGAGATTTAGTCAGCAACATGAGAAAGCGATCTTGAGACTAGAGTTAGATAGATTAAAAGGCAGAAAAGTGAGCCAAACAATTATGAACAGATTATCTAGGATCACTCACATGAGAAATCTAAATCGTCGCTCAAACGCGTCGTCCAATCATTACATGACGAAAGTGGCGTACACAAACAGTTCCCGCCATGGTGACAAACTCAATGTACGATGGGTGCGGCATCCGATGACTATATAACCAACTCTTCAACGATCGCATGTAGTAGAAAACAGAACTAAACTTACATTTGCTGCGAATATACACATATTATGATAGTAAATCATCATAGCTTTTAAACTTTACAACTTCGTGATATAATTGATGAACTCATTAATTTTTAAGATCTGATCTACGTGATAGACTAGTACTGTCTGTTACGATAAGACATTATTTATTGGTTTCATTACGAAGATAAAGATCAAAACTATTATTAGGGCGTAAGAATGACCGAGGATCCACTCCTGGGATATTATTCATCAGGATCTGAAGAGACATCTAATTTCCTCTTGATGAGTTAATGTAAAGCAGCTGATTTTTGAGATTGGCTGTATGCCTTATTTAGCGTTTAGTAAAGATGGCTTAGCCAGTATACTGCACTAATCCTAGCGAATTTAGCCATGTGAAATATCCGTCTTTCATAGGAATTTCCGCCTGTAGAAGAACGGGTATATTCACAGGCTCCAGGTGTATCCAAGGCATTTAAAAAATATATTTGCAAATAATTTCAGAGAATGAAATTAATGAAATCATCATCTATTTACCTGTTTATCGACCCTTTGTAATTCTTCTTACTTATCAACACCTCATTTATAATCTTTTTTAGATCTTCCATCCACTTTTATTCCCAGGAATCCTAATTTAGAGATGCTTACGTAAAATTATCAAAAACTAACTGGAGAGGACATTTGAATTAAATTTGACAAGTGAAATGCGGTTAGATAGGAGAAATAAAAAGTTAATAAATTAGTGATCATAAAGATGAAAGTATCAACTATTATTCTGAGAGATGGAATCTGTGAAAGCTTGTAACAATTGCTGAACCCAAATTGTATGTTACGACACAGCATATTTCCAGACGTTGCCAAATATACGTTGTAACTTCTATAGAAGAGAACTCTGGTGTCAACATATCTAGCTGTTGTAGAACTATGTGTAGGACAGCGTATTCCTTATTGGTGTCTCCTTGATAATCTTTCAAGAAATTTCATACACTCTGTTCTCTTTATTATTTTCAAGAGAGCAAGAACAAATATTTGTGCAGAATAAGATGAATTCATCTTATTTCGTTGGTTTCTCATCAGCTGCATACAACCTAGGATAATATTTTATAAATTTAACATTTGAAACAAAGTTTAACGTACTCATGCGAGTGTTTGAACTTGGTTGAAATCAAACATGCTAGACATGTGAACATAACTAAAATGTTGAAGAAAATGCTGTAATCGTAGAATGAAAACATTTAACAGTGCAATCGCTAAATATTTGATTGTCACGGGACACCAGATTGACATCAATAAGTCATTCAAAGTATTCGACAGACAAAAGATTGAAATCTAAAATATGCTGAATCGATTGCCATTAAACGAATAAAACCAAACTTATGTGTTCAAAAAGAAACTGTTACAAGCCTTTCTTTTCCCTGGTAACCTGACTTATGTGTCGTTATTTTCATTGCCTAGGTCATTTATTACTTCTTTATTGGATCACATTTTCCGTTACATTACCACTTTTTAGGTGGTTGAGTTCAACTTTTGTGTTTAATTAGGTCATTTTAAGTTTAACAGCTGGGCTTAATTCACATTATTATCAAATATTTCTATCCACCTCTTATTATGTAATCATTTGAACTCTGATCTCTATTTTGAGTTATGGTACCTTCTTTCGTATTCAATATATATTTACAGCATTTTCTTCAACATTTTAGTTATGTTCACATGTCTAGCATGTTTGATTTCAACCATGTTCAAGCACTCTCATGAGTACGTTAAACTTTTTGTTTCAAATATTAAATTTATAAAATATTATCCTAGGTTTTATGCAGCTGATGATGCGCTGTTCGAAAGTCGTTACCTTTTTACACGTGGTTTACATATTTTGATCTTTGTGACAAAATTAGCCAACCGCCTTATCCATAGTACTATAAAACATACCGCATTAAATATATATTGTATATCACGTCATTCGAGCTAACACATTTTCATACAAATAGCTGTAATCTTAGTTACAAACTTGCCACTACCTAATAAAAGTATACTTCATACTGAAATCTCACCCTCCTATTTATAAATGGCTCGAAATAAGTCTAAAAGGTCCAAGCTGGATAGCAGTTCTCCCAAAAACCCTGAATCTTCCTCTAATGGCCTATTTGTCACTGAACCGCTGATAATAGGCAATCGCACACCACTTGTCAAGGCTATCAACCTGACTGATCTAAACAGTGACATTGCTGACTATAAAAACAAAGTTGAAGAAGTACAATTAGCATTTACCAAAATGCAATCTATCCTAAGTGACCTAACCCCGCTAACCTACTTGCTTGGAAAGCACGAAGACATAGAAATAAATATGGCAAAGCAAGCTGAAACGTTCCTAGATTTTATTGCAGCAGAAGTTGTAAAGCGACCAACCTCGCTTCACAATGCCATCGTCTACAATGTTCCAGGGAATTTTCCACTTACAAAGGTTAGAGCGACCCTACTAAAGGCTAGTGGCATGTCTCATATTCCATGCGAATGTAACAGACTGTGTAAAAAAGACTGGCAAACCAGCTGCTCAATTCTATTTCACTTTGCATCCATCATAGATTGCAAGCGTTTTATAAAATCAGTAAACTGTATTAGATCCGGCAGTGACTTCAAAAATATACTAATAGTTGCTGATGAAATGCCTCTACAATGTAGATCCCCTGACCGTTACGGTGCTGTCGTTTCAGACATAAAAGACTCCAAGTCATAATTAACCACTCCAAATAAATTTTCCAAAACAAAGTCTACGACGGACTCTAGTGGTAGTACACCACCACCTAGACTTTGCACTCCACTCAGCCCAACCATACCCATAACTCTACCTAGTATAGACACTCATACCCCAGTACCTCTCACAACCAATGAAAATGGCAGCGATCTAGTAGATTTAGACATCACTCCCAAGGGGAATACACTTATCTCACAAAGTAAGGAGGTGAACAGGATCAAACCATACAACTAAATCCACCACCCTACCGTTAAAACAGAATTCATACCTTATCCTTACAACAGGCCTAGTGCTCTCCCTATCAATAAGGCTCAGCATAACCCTATCCCTAACATTCAGAGTAATAAAATAAGTAACAAATGCCAAACCGCTAGACACAATATCTCTAAATCACTAGGTTTGAAGGCCAGTGTTAAGAACAGCAACAAGCGGTTCCTCTCCTATCACCTTATATCTGTTCCGTCGCATAAATACTTTAAAAGCAATAGAATGACGCATGCAACTGCGTCAGAGCACCATGTGCGAGTGACTCCGAAGGCCGATTCCAGGAAGAAAAACCTCCTTCCTCTACCCATACCGTTTCTGTCCCAAACATGCTGGAAATAATTTTAACTTAAATAATAAAATAAATAAATAGTTTTTATTCTCATGTATCATTTTGTACAGGAGGGCATGCCAGTTTACAGGCATGATCAGAATGATATGAGTTTACATTTATGCAGATATTTTGACAGTGTCATAACATAAAATCAGTTGAATTGAAAACCAAACCATTTGCAACAATGTTTACAGTGCTAGGACTCAAAATATATGCATTGTAGCACAGTTCATAAATTACAAAGAGACGCGCGCTCCCTGACCAGAGCGTTACAATTTCAAAAAATGGCTGAGTTCGCGGAATGGATGAGATGCAGGATAAGACTAAGAGTACTCAGTAGCAAGATTCCTGGTTCGGCGGACATCTATCGTGAGGTATTGAAATCTGCATGGTTGATATTCGGGTAAGAGGGATTTTGATAGTCATTGATAGGGGGTTCACACCATATTAAGGCATTGATTAATTGCAAGACCAACGACATCAAAGTTCGCCAGATTTACGCGTTGTAGTACAGTGCATTTTTTTACAAGCAAACGCGCGCTTTTCGTCCCTTACGCTACGACTTCTAGAGCCGGCTCGGAGTGAGCAGAACGGATTACACAGTATATCCAGATACGGTGTAAGGCGAATAATATTTAGAACAATGGATAAGAACTCCAACCTTGCACAAATACAGGAGGTATTCTTCCGTAGCGATGGAATCTGTGTGGGTTGATATTATGAGTTATTTTGCTGTAATGGAGACCCATTACTTATGGGAGCTGATCACAAGCTCGGGGAGATTATACGGAGAAACATACAAAATAGAAGAAAGAAAACAAATGAAGTTGGCTAGTAGTTGTAATGCAAACAGTTTTAAGGCAAAATATTTTTTTATTTTTTGTTATTTTTCCTACTACAATGTTTATACTTAGAGTGTTTAAAGGTTGAGAACCCTACAAACCATCACTAATTAACTTGAGGCTGTGGTAAGTCGTGGAGTATTCGGTACAGGACTTTAGTTTTATTGTTTCGTGTATTGCTCATGTTATCTATAGATGATAATTACTATAATAATTACTACTCATTGCCCCCCGCAGCCATTACTAAGTCAGCTGATGACGAGCCCGAACACCACCAACTTCCAGCTCTGCCACTACTAAGTAACCAATCTCACAGAACCATATCTCCACTAATCACAAACACTTTGATCGTAAACAATGACGATAGCAGTGACAACCCAAACACTGAGACTGCAGAGCAATCACCTATTATCTACTCACTAGTATCTGAACAATGCGAAACCCAGCTATTCTCAAGTCAAAGTCTCATCCAGAATTCTAAACCTGACGCCTTCATCCATGACGCTTTAAATTATTTCGACCTCATTGGCCACTCGCTTAGTCTATACCTACCTAACGCATGATCAATATGCAACAAAATGATCGACTTAGCTCTGTTTGCATCAATCTGCCAACCATCAATTATTATGGTAACTGAGGCATGGACTACTCCTAACGTCTCTGATCTAAGTATATCCCTTGGTAATTATAATTTTAATAGTAGTGACAGGCTACATGGACGTGGGGGGGGGTTGTCTTATACATGTTAACACAAAGTTTAACTCACTACTGTTTGACACAACAGGCTTAAATAAATTACAAGACTCAGTGTGGATTGTTATGAGACCTACTGTATCACAATCTTACCTATTCGGTTACTTATACCAACAGCCCAGCCCATCTATAGAGAATATAGACTTACTGCCAGACATTTTTGCACTGGCCTCCTCCCTACCCTTTACAGGTAAGGTTATTTGTGGAGACTTTAACATACATGAAATCTCATGGTTCCCCACCAAAGCACCGAAACGCTATGACTTGCTTATGGAAAGTTTAGAGCTTGGTGGCTGGTTACAGTATGTCCGTAGCCCTACCAGATATAAAAATATTTTGGATTTAGTTTTTACAAATGAACTCTCCCAATGTACCGTACGTACAGGCAAACAATTCCCAGGTAGTGACCACAATGTTGTTATGTGCAGCTTTGACTTACAGACTACGATATATAAATGTCCGATTACAATACCCAGCAGACCCTTCCACAAGGTAGACTGGAAAAGCTTTAAGACTTACTTCAAATGTCTTGATTGGAACAACTACTTCATGGAAAAAGATGCTGATAAGCTGACTGGTATACTCTACTCCAATACTTATAATGTACTAGATATAGTTGCACCTTTAGGATATACAAAACCTAGAATTCCGAAATGTATGCTTATCTCCACTACTGCAAGAAGAAGCCTACGTAAACATGCAACTAAATTTTATAAACTTAAAGATTTTTCCTCCCTCATAACTATGAAGGAAATATGTATTAAGGCCAAGGCAGAGCGTATACAAATGGATGTTGCACTAGAAAAACAGGCTACTGCACAAAACAACTCTATGAGTCTTCTCAAGACCTTCCGGAACAAAATCAGTAGCTCTAAGATAAAGGGTGGAAACCTCTTTAGCTGTGGCAATGAAGTATATGATGACCCCTGCCGCACAGCTGATGTATTCAGTGAGCATTTTGTCACCTCACTTACTATTGAAAACCACATAGATGGGATCGAACCCACTAAGCCACTATCATACGAAATCAGGGATATAACATTCACTATAGAAAATATTACCAGGGCCATCACTACGCTAAGACACTTACACTTTGGGCCCTGATGGTATACTAGCTACTGTACTTAAAAATGGTGGCACGGACTTCCACCTAGCACTTCTCAAACTATTTGCAATGTCACTCTCTACTGCATGCTACCCTTCCCTATGGAAAATTACACACATGTAGAATCCAAACTAAGTCAGTTTGGATTGAAGAATAACTGTCGAGGTTGGTTTAGATACGCGTACTCTTGCCCAGTAGAAATTCAGAACAAATGGTTGGGTGAGAAACGGTTCTATGTAAAATTATTTATACAAAGTACATTATTACCTAAACAAATGTCACCACCAGTTATTCAACCCAAATTTATCCCAAAGATTGGAATAATCAATTCAGTTTAAAGAAATAAACAAGAAGGTTATTCTATCCTTACGGGATAGATCAAGTATTGCTTGTCCAGAGAGTAAGGTCTAAATCTATAGAAATATCAATAACAAAGTACCAAAGGTTACTTGTTACAACAAAATAATACAAGTTCTGGAAGTGTGCGTTAATCCACAATCAAAAAATGCACAAACCCAGTCACTTCAAGCAATACGGTCCAGAGGAAGAACGAACCAATATGGCAGCCGCCAATCGAAAGCCCAGTAAAACAAAATATATAGAATCCATGAGAATAATAGAAATCCGGTAGAAACTCAAGGGAGAAACAACCATTACAATGAAAATAAATAGCAACTAACTCGAAAAAGTCATTAAAATGCATAACCAAGTGGAATAAGAGGAATAAATGTACTTTTAAACACAAAACAACGAAATACAATGGGGAAAATGATACTTGGAGGGATTTTCACACAGAATCATCATAAAGGATCTTACACCGGCCCACAAAATCCCTCCATGTACTGCAAGGCCACTTGATACCTTCTGTCATGGTTCTGTCTACTATATCATCAAAGTAAAAAGAACGGGTAGGACTTACAGCAGTACGCCTACCTGTCCTAGCTTTTCTAATACAGCATAAGGCTATTCAAACCCCTCAAGGAGACACACCTTGCGTATGTCCCGCCTAACTATTCCATTTCCAGTGCGAATCGTTACTGTCCTAACCTTTCCGTCGTTATCTATTTCACAACTTTCTACAACTCCTAGCGGCCATTTTCCGCGAGCTGAAATATCCGAAGTTACGATTACTACATCGCCTTCCTTGAAATTGCGATGTTCAACCAACCATTTCTGATGTGACTGTAGAGATGGTAAGTACTCTCTTAGCCACCTTTTCCAAAACACATTGGCAAGGTAATTAACCTGTCTCCAACGTTTGCTGTACTTATCAGTAATGGTACCCTCCTCAACCACTCCATCGCACTCTCTCAGTAATAACAAATCATTTGGGGACAAAGCTAGTTTATCCTCTGCGTCTTGGGTCACTGGGGTTAAGGGTCGATTATTTAATATCTTCTC
Organism: Schistosoma mekongi; assembly: GCA_034768735.1. Lineage (NCBI taxonomy): Eukaryota > Metazoa > Platyhelminthes > Trematoda > Strigeidida > Schistosomatidae > Schistosoma > Schistosoma mekongi. The sequence continues at coordinate 6,516,190 of CM068309.1, read as the reverse complement.
AGCTTCAACCAAATAAGTGGCTAGGGATTCATCAGTCAAGGTCTGCTCCTTTGTGATCAACAACAACAACCGCCGTACTGATCGAATCATTCTTTCCCATACTCCCCCTCTGTTGCTGGACAATGGTGGATTGAAGTGCCATTGAATCTGCTACGTTGCTAGTTCATTACTTATCCTTCGCTGATCCCACTGTTGTATGAACCCTTTTAGTTCAGAAACCGTACCTATAAAATTCGACCCATTGTCGCTGTATATTTCTGTGGGCCTCCCTCTCCTCCCCATGAAACGCAGTAAAGACATTACAAATGAATCAGTATTCAGACTATGTGCCATTTCAATGTGCACAGCTCTTGTTTGTAGACAAGTAAACATACATCCATATCTTTCCACGAATGATCTTCCTCTCTTCACTATGAACGGTCCAAAGTAATCAACTCCCACGGATGAAAAGGTATACCAACCTTGCCGAATTCTACATACTGGGAGGGGTGCCATCAGCTGTTGTCCTGGACTCTTCATAAACCGTCGACAGGTCACACACTGGCCTATTACTCTTCTAACCGCGACCGTCCCCTTTACTACCCAATAATTTCTGGGAATCGTAGCCAATACTTGAGACGTTCCTGTATGTCCTTCCTCTCTATGATAATGTCTAATAATTAATTCAGTCACAAAATGTCGGTTAGGAAGAATTATCGGATGTTTAAAGGTACTTGGGAAATCTGAGTAATTTAAGCGACCTCCAACACAGAGCAGTCCATCCAACATTATCGGGGACAATTTTTTCAGGTCGTTATGTCTCATTAACTTACCGCTATTTTTAATTTCACTTATCAACTCTCCATATACTTCTTCCTGAACCATCATCAACACCTTACGCTTAGCCATTTCAAGTTCGTTAACTTTAAGATGACCTAGATGGACGGATCATTCGACGTTCGATGAACTTAGAACCTCAACAAATTCAATGAATCTTCTAAGCCATGCTACAGCTCTTACCAATTTCATCCACTCAGAATAATAGAACAGAATTGGAGAACTGCGTCGTTCCACACTACTTAGGCCAACATTAACCAACGGTTTTCTAAACTCAATATTTTCAAGGGTAGGTTCTGGACATCTCGTTGCCATTCTGGAAACATTAGTGTCCAACAATACAGGACAATCAAACCAAGACTTAAGATCGCTAACCTTCTGAATACCTCTCGACGTCCAGTCACCCGGGTTTCTGTGACGATCTTATATAACGCCATTGTTCGACACTCGTAAATTGATGTATGACGGCGAGGCGATTCGCTATAAAGGTACTGTACCGACTCTCTGTATTCTTAATGTAATACAATACTACCATTGAATCTGTATAAAAATTCACTTCACTGAAAAATCTGGGGAAACTTTTCGTCAAGACTTCACTCATTCTGACGCTTGACACTGCTGCTGCCATCTCTAATCTCGGTATGGTGATTCGTTTAATCGGTGCAACTCTAGATTTGCTATATAATAAAACACAGTATGGTGATTGCTGTGAATACTTGACCCGGGCGTACGCAACTGCTTCATATCCTAACTCCGATGCATCACTGAATAAATGCAACTCTACCTTCGCATCTGGCTCGTCAATTATTCTTTTGATTCCCCGTGGCACAGTGATGTGACCTACCTGCAGCATGAAATTTACCCACTTTAGCCAGGCAGAAACGTTCGTCTCACTGAGCGGTCGATCGCAACCTATCTGAGCCTTGCACAGTCTTTGCAGTAGAAGTTTAGCGGTGAGACATGTAGGAACGATTAGACCCAAGGGGTCGAACAGGGAGGAAACGACTGACAATACCCCTCATCTAGTCATAGGCTTCTTTGGTGCGTCAAAACAAAATTTAAATACGTCTTGTCTTGGATCCCATTCCAAACCTAGAGTTCGATGGGTGACATTCTGAAGTATAGGTAGGTCAACTGAGGGTTCTTCATCACATACAAAAGGAAACACCAACTTCACTGCCTCGGAGTTAGTTATCCATTTCTTTAACTTGAAACCTCCTTTACATAATAATTCATTCATTTGCACAACAAATTTTTTCGCTTGTTTACAGGTGGGAAAAGATACTAAACAGTCATCTACGTAGAAATTATTCTTCACGGCGTCCACGATGAAATCATCATAACCAGCCGAGAATCTTTGTGCGGTCCTATTCATAGCAAAGTTTGCACAGAACGGCGATGACGTTGCTCTGAATGGATGTGAGGTCATCTGAAACTCCACAGGTTCTCTTGACGTGTCACCGTTCGGCCACCATAGAAATCTCAAGGCTCCTCGGTCAGACTCCGGTCTTATCAAGGTTGTTAGATCCCTCAAATTGTTTTATATGTCCTAGTGGCTAGGATGGTGCTCAATCTCTGAGTGAGTAAGCAAGCTCCACAACGTCGAACGCCGCCTTTGCACGCCCCCCCGCAGCAGGGTCCCGAGGACTGTCACCTTCGCCTTTTGTCCCCGACCAGCTCCGCAATACAATTTACTTGGGAGTATAGCAGAGTGAATCGGAAGGTAATATTCCAAGTATCACACGACATTATATTACCCGTTAATTTAACAACTAAAACCAGGAACTTTGGAGCAACAAGTAGAAGGTCCAGTAGCCAATAACAAATGATGCTATGGATCGATCTTTTGATTGAGAAGCTCAGAGGAAAGTGTACTGCAATAGAGTCTATTAAGTGGATCTGCAAGGAAAGTGATGAACAGCAAATAGAGCGGAGGAAAAGTATATGAGCATAAAAAGTATCACCGATGTATTAAAGCAACACTGATAATACAGAAATCTTAAAAACGTATTACTGAAAGTCTAGTACAAGAATAATACCAATAAATTATTTTACCAACACTAACATTCCTAGATCTTTCATCGATTTAGATATTAGGGAATTGTTTGAATGGTTTCTGGATGTCTTTCTATTGACTTTGTTAGAGTGGAGGAAAGATTGGCCGTTATTTAAGGAATTCCACTTCGTTGTCTGCTATTATACGGATATGACTACACCTTTCTTCCACAGCGTGGGGGGGTATCTTATCACCATCTAATGAGAAGTTGAAGAGAGCAACAAAAGAGAAACGGTCGATGAACAGCACAGTTGAACTCACAAACGTTCGTTACTCAGCTGTGATGTAACAAGTAATCGAGCATTTTTGTCCTATTACTATTACTTGGTCAGTTTGGAACGTTTGTACCAAGCGTTGTGTTACGCGCCATCCATAAATTAGTGGTTTGGCGGGATTCTGCCAAGTGATGCAAGACCCAACGTTGCACTTCTTGCGTACTCTTGTTACACATGGAGAAAACAAATACTGTTTTGATTGTCATCAAAGGGGTCCAACATATGTAAACATAACTATTGGCTCTTTTGTCTGTACAGCATGCAGTGGTGCTCTGTAAGCTAGAAACGTTATATTTTATCCTGTAGGAGAAAATACAACCATAGAGTGAAATCAATCTCAATGTCCAATTTCTCTCAGTCAGAGATTGACTTTCTTTGCACTCGTGGGAATAAGGTACTTTTATTTGGATACACTGGGTTATTTCACCTAGGCATGTCGAAAAATATACTTAGCTCTATGCGAAGATCAAACTATATCGGAGAAGGACTTGAAAGATGCTGCCTTAGATAATTATTTGAGGCAAAAGTATCAGTTACAGAAGTGGTAAGTAGATGTCTTGTCATGTTAGTCCTGTTTTCAAAAGGAACAGGCAATCTACAAAAACAACTAAATTATGTAATAAAATTCCTTAGACTTTTGTGACGTTTCCTAGTTGTAAAATGTCACCAGTTTACTTTTGTTTTTCTGTGGTGCGACAAGTATAACAACATTCTCTAATTATCATTGCACATTTTCATACGTCTTTTGTCTTGCTTGTTTATTATTTGGTCCTCATTCATTCATCAACAACATAGAACCGGGCACATATGCCCATAGGTTCAATTTGCCATACCACATTAACACTACGAGTTCACAGAGGCAACACAGTAACAGAATACAACAGAGGAGAGTAAAGCAAAGGTGTTTAGAGAATAGTAGACTTTAAGGTCCAGATGAAGGTAAAGAGTGAATACACTTACGCCACCGTGACTGATTCTAAGCTATGTCGCCTAGTGTCTCCAGCCATTTATTGCGACTTTCACGCTGACTCTAACCAGGTAATCTGCATCTACCAACATGGCTTAGACCAACAGTCAAAGGCTTCACGGACTGATGTCAAGTTTTGGTTTATTCGCCCCTACCCTTCTTGGTCCTCTTTATGCAAAAGTGTTTGCCAGTGATGAGATTAATATTGTGTCCTTAGTGACTATTCAAAATATAGTTCACGGTAAATTCATATTTGCAAAATTACATTTAACTGAGTAGATAATCTTCATGTTTCCTTAGACAATCTAGTTCACTTTCTCATGGTTGATTGTCATAGTTGCTGCATTTCACTAGTATCTCACACTTGAACTGCACTACTGTCAGCTTATTTTTAAGTTGTAATAACTGTGGGTTGGCCCAGTTCGTTACGCTACCTAATTACAAAGTAATTTACACCATAATCGTAAACTAGACAGTGAAATTTAATCCGTAACAGTGAATGAAATATCGGCGTGATTAGCATAGTTTAGTATTAGTTTAAAATTTTAAATGGATTTACTAATAATCATATTACCTAGAGAGTCCAACTTCAGACATGATGTAGACAAGTAGTTGATTGTTTCGTCAGCCCATGTCATGATAGTATGGCTAAGTACATTCCTTTCCGCAAGTTTAGTTATTAGCTCTTCCATGTAATTATACTTCATTTTCACAGAATTATTGTAGAATTGTGAACTTCCTGTATAGTTTAGGTAAATCCATAACATACTATAGAGCCAGTGTATAACTTCCTATACGAAATGGACTTATGTTTGAAACGTTTGCTCTTAGTCTTTTCTACTTACCTAACAAACACATAATCCCCACATAGAACTACTTGAATTCGCTTCGTTCCTACATTTATCCTGTTTCAGTTTCCTATCAAAACTTTCATAGAAGTGTGGTGACTTTTGTCAGTGCAATGAAGTCTTCTTTGATTGTATTTCTATCCGAACTGTACATCATACCTTATAATTGTCGCGTTGAATCACATTTTGTCCTTTTTCTACATTCAGCCTCCGTTTTTTGATTGTTTATAATATTGTTTCGTATTGTGCGGCACATGTCTTTTGCACCCATTTTTACCAAATATTTTTAGTTTACATAATAAATACTGGTTTAACTTCCTACGGTGTTAACTCCACTGAGCAATCGGGGAAGTTAGTCGGTCAGTCACAGCGTAGGACTTGATACGTGCGTTCATCAGTTAATGCTGCCATGTCCCTGTTAGCCGATAGAGGTGAAGTTGTTTGACCAAATCCCAAGGTAGTAGAGGTAGTAACGATATTAGTATTAGTGGAAAGGATTAGAGATCGGAGATGAGACTTAAGAAAATATACTTTAGTAAACAGAAAATTATAATGAACTCATAAGCTTAGAAATTGAGGAAGGGAGGCATGGAATGGATACACCTGTGTCATTGTGAACGATTTTGCGGCATGTCACTCAAAGTTTATGACCATTGCTTACGATCACCCGGCAGACTTCAACCAAGTATTCTGCACCTATTAACATGGCTCAGCCCAATTGTCAATGACTTCGTGGACTGGTGCCATATTTCGATTTGATCGTTCCTTGCTTTCTTCCTGTCTACTTCTTCACCAGACAGCATCGCTCGTCTAGGTAGGCGGTGCTTGGGCATATGTAACACGTCCTAACTACCTCAGCTGATGAAGATTCACTACTTCATCAATCGATTTACTATATTTACCTAGTACTTTATTCTTAACCCATGTATTACTTACTCAGTGGTCCCAGCAAAAACGTGCAATGCTTAGAAAACATCTATGATCTAATAGTAAAAGCTTATGAATATCCTCTATCCTTAGTGACCATGTTTTTCATCCATAGAGCAGAACTGATCGGACTACTGCGCAGTAAATGCGTCCTTTCATCAGTAAACGGATGTCTCAGCTATGCTACATGTCACTCAGATTGGCAAAAGCCAATCGGACCTTCTGTATACGAGCCAAGATTTTAGCAGTTACTAGACCATCAGGGCTGATGTGAGTAATTGACGAAGATCGTCGCCGAATTTCTAAACGTTCACTCCTGTGACTACAAGAAGGGAAATCAATGATTATTAAGATTTTGTTTGTTCACTTTACCAATACAGGACATCAGATTAGTCTAACTACCAAGTTATCTATCGTATCCCATCTAATTTGAAATCAGTAATGTGATTAATATGTGTGACTACTTCATTTCCTGAAGCCAAACTTGGAGCTGGTATAAATCTACCCGAAACAAAGTAGTATCATTACAGCATATATAGTATTATTCACAGCTTGGTATATACACACTCAGTGATTTACATTAGTCAGTCAGTACAAGGTACAACCTGGAACATGCTCATAGATCCAGGTCACTATCTGTAGAGAGTGATTGTTACTTCTTACGTTTTTCTAAAGGCTAGATTCAAAGATACATTTATATTTCTATTCTTTATGTAATAATCTTTAAATCAAGCGTTGTCCTATAGTCAGTTCTTCCTTTTTGTATATTACTGCATCTCAAGGCTGGACATTTTCCATTTATTGTATGGGCTTATAACGTCTATCTATAATTGCATATTACTAAGAAACTCTTGCACTTAGCTTATATCTCAATTATCGAATTGAAAAGTATCATATAACTCAACTTACCGGCTTAACCAATTAGACGTTTATATAGCCCTCAATACTTTCTGCTAAAAGTTCGGTACTTGTCTAATAAGTAATCATACTAATTACCCCCTAAGCAATTAAAAGGATGGAGGTATTTTCATTATGTTTTTGGTATCCAGTTTCTTTTGTTATAGGGTTTCTTTTTTGACCCATTCTGTGTAATTTTTTAATCATCACTGATATTACTACTACTCTAGTATTCATCTTCCTTCGATGATTTAATGTGATAGCTTGAATCGATGCACATGTATGCTAGATTCTACGTTTCCCATGATTTACTATCATAGAAAGCGCTCGTGGATTTTAAATAAATAATTTTTTATAGTGCATAAGCGGATCAGTGCATTTTTGATGGTCTGTTTTAGGTATCGCGAACCTACGTCGCAGATAGAATCAGAAGCTTTAAAAGAAAATCGAGAGCTTCTTGAACAAGCAGAAAAAAATATGAATCAGAAAGGTCATCGTAATGGATGTGGTAATACGGCTGCTGGACTTATTGTTCTTCCTACTCGTTCGAGCACTAATGTTTCTCAAACTAATCTAACAGGTGGGACAACACAAACTGGCAATGTCAATGGAGATAGCGTGGTTAGTTTTAATATATAATCGGTTATATGTCATCGTATTTATTCCCCTGTCTTATACATCATGGATAGCGAGTGTATTTCTAAGTAGTATATTTTACCAGTTCTTTAATATTTACAAGTTGCTAGCATTTCTCAGTTCCGTTACAACGCGGAATAAATGAAAATGTCTCTTTGGCACACGCTCTAAACACTATGTAGGAGATTTTAGTGTGTGAACCCTTTGTCAAATCGGTCAACCAACCTCACTAGCCAAAACCATTGATGTATATTTTGTCACCGAAGCAATCATACAGAACCACAGAGCGGTCATTCAATTGACACACTTAATACAAAGAACTAGCGCGATATACTCTTCGTTTACCTGGGGACCAAACGGCAGGCTCTGATAACTTTGCTGGTGTAGGTATAGGACTAAGTTTGAGAACAGAATAGGCACCTCTTTAAATTCCCGTTGACAGTCACCTCTGTTCTGCCTGTCTAAATGACACAGTAAGAACTCGGAAGGCCAGGGACACACGCCGATGCCTTTTTGTCTTTTCTGCCTATGTCCCTACCGACTACAGTTTAGATAGATTAGAAGGAAAGTTCCACTAAAAGTTCTTTGACCTCTTTCGGAAAATTAAACACTTAGACATATTGATTTTAGCAGGGGGGTTTTAACGTTCAAGTTGGTAGGCTAAGTTAAGTCGAAAAACACTTAGGCGGATATTTTAGCACCCTTGTCCAACGGACGGACAATGGAGACCGTCTTCTACAGTTATGTTCAGGTTACCGCTTATTCCTAACAATCACAAACTTCAAGCCCTGACCGTGCTGCTACCTTGACGTGGTGGTTGGGCTTGCCTATCGTGATGACTCAATCAGGCTATACTGGCTGGAACAATCGTTCCCCGAGGTCCTACCATGCCAGGCAGGCCGGTTGAAGAGCGGTGGGACCAAAAGCAGCAAATATAAGGTCCGAGGACGAAGTCGTACTGCCGGCTGTACAGAAGTGTGACGGCAGTAAGGTGTTTTCTTCTGACAACCAGCATAGCAGCGATGCTGCTTTCCCACAAAGGAAGGGTAGGGTTAGAAAAGGTCGACCCTAAAAATGCACACCTCACCTTACTCCACAGATTTCCGTCTCCGGCAGTAAGGTCTCAACAAGTACGGAGCTACAACAACGAAAACCTCTCTTAAAAAGGCCGTGTGTGACCGGCCTCAAGCAGTTGTTCTTTGGGCACTGCGGTCACGCTCCTAAGTTTTTCAGATCAACCCTAACCCGTTTTGCTTTTCAGGTACATCAGGAAGAACCCTTCCACAGCGTGGGCAACTGGGAAGAGATAACCGCCCTCATACCTCTAACAACACGCAAGATCACCGCCATTTTAATCAAGCTCCTTCTCCTATTCCTAACATTTGTCCTGCCCCTACTTTCAAGCCTAAATCCCTATCTTCAACTTCCTCCTGTGTCATTAGTGCCAACGATTCCGCCCCACGAAATAACGTCCTGATCATACTAAGACCACGCTTCAAACTTCACATTAGTGCCTTCAATGTACGAACCCTGTGTCAAATAGGGCAACAAGCCTCCCTATCTAGGACATTAGAATCCCGCGCCATTGATGCATGCTGTGTCTCCGGAACACGCATACAAGATCCTAGCGTGATCATTCACTTGACCTCACCTAGTCAGAGTGAAAAACCTTCGCGATACACTCTTCGTTTGTCTGGCGATTCAACAGCAACTTCTCATGGGCTAGCCGGTGTAGGTATTGCATTAAGTATGAGAACAGAACAGACGCTTCTTGAATGGATTCCTGTCGACAGTCGCCTATGTGCCGTCCGACTAAGTGGTTCAGTAAGAACTCGGAAAGATAGGGACACACACCATTGTCTTTTCGTTGTTTCTGCCTACACTCCCACCGACTGCAGCCTGGATGAAATGAAAGATGAATTTTACAGAAAGCTTTCTGAACTCAGATTTGGTACTCATAGCTGGTACATAAAACTTGTTATGGCTCTTTACTCAAACACCATTAGTCGTGTCAGAACATATGAAAAACTATCGTCTAAATTTGTAACCTCAAGTGATGTCCATCAAAGCTGCCCACTTTCCCCGTTTTTGTTTAATTTCATAGTCAACATACTGTTGGAAATTACACTTTCATCGTCTGACTTTTCAGGAATTGGTCTCCTACCAGGAGATCCACTTATTGACTTAGAATATGCTGATGATATAGTCCTGGTTGGCGAAGACGCTGATACGATGCAGAAGATTTTTACAGCAATAAGCTCGAATGCAAGCATTCTCGGAATGCGTTTCTTCCCCTGTAATTGCAAACTATTGCTCCAGGACTAGTTTTCGTCAACCCCTGAACTAGAGATAGAGGGAGTAAAGTAGTTGAGCACGTCGACCACTTCACATATCTTAGAAGTCTGATTAGCTCTAATGGGTTAGTCAAAATTTGACGAAATCTCAGTACGAATTGAAAATGCTCGTTTGGCTTTTACCAACTTACGTCACCTATGGCGTAGACGAGATATTCGTCTCTCAACGAAAGGGAGAGTGTACTGCGCAACAGTTCGCTCTGTCTTATTGTATGAGTGTGAGACGTGGCCATTAAGGATAGACGACACTCGAAGGTTATTAGTTTTTGACCATCGATGTCTACGAAACATCGCTCGCGTTAGCTGGGATCACCGAGGTTAGACGACGGGTGTTGGGCAAATGTGGTAAATCGGTCGATGAGGTTGTGAATCTTCATCGATTGAGGTGGTTGGAATATGTGTTGCGTATGCCCAACCACCGTCTGTCTCGACGCGCAATGCTGGCTGATATAGGAATAGGATGGAAGAGAGTTGGAGGCGGCCAAACGAAAATATGGCATCAGTCCATGAAGTCACTGACTGCCGGTTTGAGTCGTGTCGGTAGCTGCAGACTACCTGGATGGTGTCCTCGCGATTACCGTAACCAGTGACTAGGGATACTGAGTGACGCGGCTCAGAATCAGTCATAATGGCGCAGATGTACTCGAGAAAACCAGTCTGGTTTCAGACCTGGCCGGGGTTGCATTGATCACATATTCACCCTGCGCCAGGTCCTCGAACACAGACATATGTACCAACGCCCAACTATAGTTGTATTCCTTGACTTGAAAGCAGCGTTCGACTCTGTTGACCGTGAAGTCTTGTGGCAATGTTTGTCATTAAAAGGCGTACCTCGAAAGTACATTAACCTTATAAAGGCTTTCTACTCGGTCACCACTGGTCGAGTCAGAGCATATGGCGAATTGTCACGAGAAACTTCATCCTCAAGTGGAGTCCGTCAGGGTTGCCCCTTATCCCCATTTTTATTTAATTTCATCGTAGACGTACTGTTAGAAATCTCTCTCACTTCTTTTAAGTCCTCTGGGATTAGTCTCCTTCCAGGAGGCTCTCTTGTCGACTTAGAATATGCAGATGATATAGTCATATTTGGTGAAGATGCACACGGCACTCAAGGTCTCTTGAACACGTTGAGTAACAATGCAGGCATATTTGGGATGCGCTTCTCCCCTCCCAAATGCAAAATGTTACTCCAGGACTGGTCTGCTTCTTCCCCCAAATTATTTATAGGGAGTGAAGTAATTGAATGCGTTGATCGCTTCACTTATCTCGGAAGTCTCATTACCCCTGGTGGGTCGGTGTCTGATGAAATCTCAGCGCGGATCCAGAAAGCTTGATTGGCATTTGCCAATCTACGGCACTTGTGGCGCAGACGAGATATCCGTGTCTCAACGAAAGGCCGGGTGTCCTGCGCAGCAATCCGCGCCATCTTAACATATGGCTGCGAAACGTGGGCCATGAAAACTCAAGATATGGGTCGTCTCCAGATATTTGACCATAGGAATCTTCGTAACATCGCTCGTATACCATGGAATAACCGGTCTAGTAATAGTGAGGTTAGACAAAAGGTTCTTGGGAAACACGGTAAATCAGTCGAAGAGGTCATTAACCTTCATCGACTGAGATGGCTAGGACATGTATTGCGCATGCCCGATCACCGTCTACCCCGTCGCGCCATGTTAGTTAGGGCTGAAGTAGGATGGAAGAGAGTTGGAGGCGGCCAAACGAAAATATGGCATCAGTCCATGAAGTCACTGACTGCCGGTTTGAGTCGTGTCGGTAGCTGCAGACTACCTGGATGGTGTCCTCGCGATTACCGTAACCAGTGACTAGGGATACTGAGTGACGCGGCTCAGAATCAGTCATAATGGCGCAGATGTACTCGAGAAAACCAGTCTGGTTTCAGACCTGGCCGGGGTTGCATTGATCACATATTCACCCTGCGCCAGGTCCTCGAACACAGACATATGTACCAACGCCCAACTATAGTTGTATTCCTTGACTTGAAAGCAGCGTTCGACTCTGTTGACCGTGAAGTCTTGTGGCAATGTTTGTCATTAAAAGGCGTACCTCGAAAGTACATTAACCTTATAAAGGCTTTCTACTCGGTCACCACTGGTCGAGTCAGAGCATATGGCGAATTGTCACGAGAAACTTCATCCTCAAGTGGAGTCCGTCAGGGTTGCCCCTTATCCCCATTTTTATTTAATTTCATCGTAGACGTACTGTTAGAAATCTCTCTCACTTCTTTTAAGTCCTCTGGGATTAGTCTCCTTCCAGGAGGCTCTCTTGTCGACTTAGAATATGCAGATGATATAGTCATATTTGGTGAAGATGCACACGGCACTCAAGGTCTCTTGAACACGTTGAGTAACAATGCAGGCATATTTGGGATGCGCTTCTCCCCTCCCAAATGCAAAATGTTACTCCAGGACTGGTCTGCTTCTTCCCCCAAATTATTTATAGGGAGTGAAGTAATTGAATGCGTTGATCGCTTCACTTATCTCGGAAGTCTCATTACCCCTGGTGGGTCGGTGTCTGATGAAATCTCAGCGCGGATCCAGAAAGCTTGATTGGCATTTGCCAATCTACGGCACTTGTGGCGCAGACGAGATATCCGTGTCTCAACGAAAGGCCGGGTGTCCTGCGCAGCAATCCGCGCCATCTTAACATATGGCTGCGAAACGTGGGCCATGAAAACTCAAGATATGGGTCGTCTCCAGATATTTGACCATAGGAATCTTCGTAACATCGCTCGTATACCATGGAATAACCGGTCTAGTAATAGTGAGGTTAGACAAAAGGTTCTTGGGAAACACGGTAAATCAGTCGAAGAGGTCATTAACCTTCATCGACTGAGATGGCTAGGACATGTATTGCGCATGCCCGATCACCGTCTACCCCGTCGCGCCATGTTAGTTAGGGCTGAAGTAGGATGGAAGAAGGTTAGGGGCGGCCAAACCAAAACATGGCATCAGTCCATGAAGTCCTTGACTACTGGCCTAAGCCATGTAGGTAGATGTAGACTACCTGGTTGGGGTCCGCGTGATGATCGCAACAAATGGCTGGAGACACTAGGTGATATGGCTCAGAACCGGTCACAGTAGCGCAAGTGTATTCACTTTTTAACCTCATCTAGATCTTAAATTCTATTGTTATTTTCTGGACATCTTTACTTACTCTTCTCTCTTGTATTCTGTCTATACGTTACCTCAATATTCTCGTAGTGCTATTGTGGTATGGCAACTTGAACCTACAGGCGTTTGTGCCCGGTTCTACGTTGCTGATGATGATGATGATGATGATGTATTCACTCATTGTCCTCCCTTAAATCATGAGCTTTAACTTTGACTTTCTTTCTACGCTTCGTGAACCATATTCTATATGTTCACACTCTTTGTTACTATCATTATTTTATTTTATTGAAGTAACTTCTACTAATGGTGTTGGTGTTAATCTTGCGGTGCCATGGTGGTATGGCAACTTGAACCGATGCACACATGTGCTTGGTTCTATGTTGATTATACATACATACATACAAACAAACTTCAAGCATAAGGAAAGACGTCGTGTAACATTAACACAACGATGAGCACCAATAGACCATATCGTCATCAGCCATCATTGGAGAGGCTCCGTAGGAGACTGCCGTCCATTCTGGAGTACATTTGAACTGTGGCTGCATCCTAATAGGGGTACGCATCTCCGTGTGTTTTACTGTCCTCACAAAGTTCACAACTGAAATACCTCTTGGTTGCCAGTTCGTGAGTGAAAAGGCCTAGAATACAATCAGAGAAGAATCAGCTAAACACCTAGTCTACCATTTTGCACATGTTAATCCCTAAATAGCTTGGAACAATTTTAATGCAGTTATAAATACCTCAACAATGTCTTCATTCAACCTAAATTTAAAGGCTAAGAAAAACTAATGGATATCGGAAGCTTCTAATGAACTGACTGAGACTCGGAAACTCATTCTAGCAGGCCTAGAGAATGATGGAAGTTGACGACAACTCAAACGTAGACTAACAAAAAGTCTGCGCAAAGATCGTGAACAATGGTGGATAACAAAAGCGATGGAAACGGTTGCGACGATTGCTAATACTAGACAGCTGTTCCACTTCATCTAGGAAACCGATATTAGAAAGTCAGCTGTTAGTCAGACTTTTTCAGAAAATGGTGAGTCCGTGATCCACCCTAGGAGGTTAGGCCAATCGATAAAACTTTCAGGAACAGTTCGTCTGTCCTCTAGCTACTCTCCAGTTACCGACTATCTCCAAACTACCTGAATTTAAAATTTCCGTAAGTCATCTACCTCTTAACGAAGTTAGAGAAAGAGGTAAAGTCGCAGAGAGGTAAAGCGACAATACTGGTATCGTTAGTCTTATATATTTTTAGGGATAGCAGTTCAGTTTTAGCAGATTGGCTGACTGATATATTAGCTAAGATGTGAAATCTGGACGTAATTCCATTTTAACTGGTTTCGGTAGCTGACAGAAATTCTCTTGTGATAACCACAGAGAATCAGTTTGAGTACAATAGTGTCTAAAATACTAGCCTCTGTAATCGTTTAATGCTTATCTAAAGCTAGGAAACGTCAAACTCTGGAAACTCAGGCTAGATTCAAACATGGACGAGCATGCATTGACCAAATATATGCTCTCCGTCGGATTCTAGAGCAGAGACAGTTGCCATCGTCCGACACTATTAGTAGTCCTTGACTTGAAAGCAGCCTTTAACTCCTGTGGTGCTGTTTGTCATTAATAGGCTTACCTCAAGTACATAAACCTTATAAAAGTTCTCTTCTCAAACACCACTGGCTGTATTAGAGCCTACGGTGAACCGTCATGGGGATTGTCATCGTCAAGTGGTGTTTGTCATGGTTGTTCCCTATCTCTTTATTTAATTTCTTCATAGATGTTCTCTCAGAAGTATTACTTTCTCCATTTTTCTCTTCGGGAATCGATCTTCTAGGAAACCCATTTATCGACTTATTATACGCAGATGATATAGTCCTATTCGGTGGAGACGCTGACAGTATGCACAGTCTCCTGAACACCTTCAGTAATACTATACGCATGTTTGGGATGCGTTTCACTCCCTCTAAGCGCAAAATATTACTTCAGAACTGGTCTTTATCATCACCTAGATTGGTCATAGGGAGTAAAGTAGTTAAGTGCGTTGATCACTTCACTTGTCTCGGAAGTTTTGTTACCCCTGGTGGGTCAGTGTCTGTCAAAATTTCATCTCGAATTCAGAAAGGTCGTTTAACTCTTACCTACTCCATTTGTGGCGTAGGCAATATCTATCTTGACAAAAGACTGAACGTCTTTGATCATTAAAATTTTCGTAGTATCGCCTGTATATCATGTTATAATCACTCACACTAGATCTCATATCCCGATTAGGAACTAGAATCAGAACAGAGCAATAATTTATTTTCACCCCATACATAACAGTCACAATCAGCACAGATACTGTAAGGCAGGAATATACATGCATGTTACAATACACGATCAACTGGTGCATTATACTTCTAGTCTGTAGGCGTCCACTAACTAATAAGAGCTTAATTATTCCGAATACATCAAATTTATAAAAAATGGTCCAGTTTATTCGACTAGGTTTGTACGTGGTCGCACAGCAGAACAGTGTCGTCCGCGTACTAGATGTTGAAAATTCTTTCTTTAGGTAGCAGTTCCAAACCACCACTACCACATATTTCCGTCAGAGTTTCTTACAGAATATCACCGATATCAAAGTTGAGGAATAGTGAAATTGAGCAACCTCGTCTAACTTCACTTCTGGATAGGAACAATAAAGTGAAGTAGTTGTATGCTGACATTCTTCTTGAGGTACTTGTGCATAGAATCTGTAAGTTGTTTGCGAAATTCGCAGACACGTTCTTCATGAGCAGACAACCGAGCCTGGCTGTATCCGGTTAATCGATAAAGTCTGCTAACCGAGTGATGCGCCAATTCAGTGCATGCATGCTTGCAGACTCTTGCAAGTAAAATGTGTTCTGGTGTTTTTTCAATACGCCTAATATTTGTGGCTTTTTGTTCTTTTGTAGACTACGATTTTTCCGCAACTTATGAGATTTTATTGTTAATTGTAGTTAGCACAACAGTCCGCTACAAATAAATTGGTATCTAGTCAAAAACAAGATGCACGTAGTTCTCAAAGTGTGACAACTGCCGACTCGTTCGCTTCTTTTCCACCTTCAACTTTTCCGCCTTCAAATCTTGCTAATACTACAACTACAAAAACTGATCTCTTCATAAATTTCCCTTCGATTGTTCAAACTTCCATAAATAGTACCTTAGTTAAACCATTCCCTCCCAACATAAATTCAACTATATCAAGTGTCTTTACAAATTCATCGACGAATACAATCCGCAGTTTCGCTAGACCAAGTAGTGGAGATAAGTACGCAGCACTTGCAGAATTGGATGGTTTATTTAAAAATACTGGAATTAAACCAACTTCAGAAATTCTGGAAAAGGATACGAATGACATTACATTACGTAAAACTAATGTGTCTAGTGTATCAGCTAGTCAATGGTCCACCCCTTTCACACCTCAGATTTCTTATTCCAGTAATTCTGTCATTGGAACACAGGGATGGCCTGGAAATACATCTTTCAAGGATAATATACATTCACTTAATCCATTTACTAATTCAACAGTTGGTGTTCAAAGTCCTGTTTTTAATAGATTTTCCAATCCATTTACAAGTTATCCTGCTATGGCAGTACCTCCAAGTATCAATCAGTTTTCAGAACCGTTGAACTCAACAAGTTCCGAAAGCAAAAATCCATTTCTTCCAAACCCTCAATCATTCAATGTAAATCCATTTTCCAACTTAGCAAATTCTGCATCCACATCCATTCTGCATTCGCAAATACCCGCTTATTCTTTCTCACCAACCATGCACTCAACCCATAATTTTCCTACGAAAATGAATAATCCTACGGTAAGTGACCGTTATTTCGATTATATCATATTTTCCTGAAGTATTTCAGTCAGTTAGAACTAACTCATGAATTTCGGAATGAGAGGACGTCTTGAATAAAATTAGTCATTGTTTCATTTATCTTATGGTTTGCATTCCTTGTTTGAATTTATGCAGAATTACCACTGAACACTGTTAGAGATACAAGGGTGAGTGTTACACTTCGTGGTGGGATACATCTTCTTGATGGGTATGAAAATAAGACTGCTTTAGTTTTACTGTTGACACTATTTTGGAGCATGACTACACAGTCCTGGCTTCATGGCTTTTTGGGATTATTGTTTAATGCATTAGCCTCGTATTTTGCTATCCACACAATTAGCGGTGGAAATACGCTGCACCAAGTGAAATGTTATTTATAGGTCGACATCACCGCAGTTGGCGGTCGTCTGTAGGAAGTACTTTGCTACCGTCAAGCCTCAACACAATCTGCAGCACAATTTCATTTCCTAATATCCAGTTTATTGCTTCGAGTATTGTCTCTCTACAACCGAGCTACTTGGCTTTGTAGGACCCAAAAGAATAAATGTCCCGAACAATATATATCGATTCATTCATCGTGATATTCATGTTTAACCAACATGTCAATATAGTATTAATGGTCCAGACCATTCAACTTTTATTGTCTCAAGAAACAAACATCTCTTCAGTTTTTATCGATTTCAGGTATTTTCTATATTTTTAATTGTTTTTAATTATCATATAGAATGGGATTGTTGGGCAACTGGGTTCCAGTGGAATTCTGAATAGCACTGTTGGTGATGCGACTCGTTTTCAAATGTCCAATTTCAATCCGTTCTAAGTGAAAACAAACAAACAAACCATTACAATACATGCTTTCGTTACGGATGATACATGCTATTGTTGTTTATGTTTTGTTTATAGTGTGTGTGTGTGTGTGTTGTGTGTGTGTGAGTAGATTTCATCGATTCAGCATTTTAACTTTTGTTTTCCCCCTCTCTCTCTCTCATTAATATTTTTCCTCTTGCATAGTTTTCTTCTGAAATCACTAATTTCATTACTATTATTATCATTGTCATCAGTAACAGTGTTCATTCATTCATTATGCATAAGTATTATGTTTCCCTGTTAAAAATAAACAATAAAATTCATTATTAATAATGATTAATCTCAGAATATGTTCTTCTAAATTAGCTACTTCATGAATGCCATCAATATAATGCTGTGTCAATTAATTCATACTTTTAAACTAAACTACAATTAAACTATACATACGTATTGGTTTATCAACATTAAACCTTTTTGTGAAATTACTTTTCCTTTTTTTTCCTCCAAAAGAAAAACAAATAAATAAATTTAACCTCTTGACGACAATCGTTGGGTAACAACATTCCATAGTAAATAATTATTACATAGTTTTATTATTAATGTTGTTGGCTAATAGATTCATTTTCTAATATAAACATTATCTATCTATGCATCTATCTATACTTCTTTCTATTGTGTTTGTATTGAAATAATACTCTGTTACCTTCATTTCACTATGATCTCAGTTCACATTAACAAAATGTCTAGCGTCTCTATGTATATTCTTCATTGAGTTATTTGTTTTTTTTTTTCGTTTTATTTTTGCCTATTTTTTATTTAAAGAGATTTTTTTTCCCTTGTAATTCCACTTTAGTGTAGTTTAGAAGAACAAGTGACGTTTTTTTGGAAGACAATTCTTTAACTATTGAAACGCACAAACACATAGATATACCTAAAGGTTAATTTCATTTTGATCTCTGTTATATACAAAATAGAATGGCATACATTTCATTATTGGTTTATTGCTTTTGTAAAAAAGAGTTAATTACTTTTCTTACTCTCTCTGTTTGTGTGATGATTGTAGTCTTTGTTACCCTGTGAAAGATTTTTTCTGATATATGATGTAATGTATGTATGCGCGGTGATGAATATGGTGTGGTGCACTTTTCATGTTTTTCTTATTAAGTAGGCTTCTGTTGTATGCATCACTTACAATTAGATCATTATCGTTAGTACAATTAATTCAATTTAGTTATCGTTAGTTCATTTATCATTTTCCTTTTTTGGTGTATGCCAGCTAATAACACTTTATTTGTCATTACTGCATTTTATATGTATTAAACTTGACAGTGTATGTTCATCTTCACTGAAAGCATCGTTATCCTTAGCTTATACATTAATCTCTCTTTTCAAAATATTCTACTTTCATTATTGTTAATACTACTACTGCTCCTACTAGTAGAAGTAGTAGTAATCATATATAGTTACCATGCTAAAATTGAACTATGCTGTTAATTGATAGTCTTCATTAGTAATAACGACAATAATATATTTTTGTTTTATTAGTGGAGATGTCCTTGTTTGTGTCAGTTCACATTATGCTTTGTGTTATTAATTTTCTTCTCCCATCCATTTACGTGTTAATCGAGTTCTTGTTTTTCTTCTTACTTTTAATTTATTCTTTTACATTATCATTAAACTAATGATAAAAATCATCACAACAGATATGTTGTAATACATTAGCTATTCCTTTCTGTTTCTTTGCTGCTTATATACTATGGAGCCAAGTATAAAGAGGTTAACGGATTATTATCATTTTCTAGACTGCTTTAGTTAGTCATTAAAAAAGTGCTGGCCTAAACTCCACAGTCAGACAGACAGACAGACAGTTGCAACGTAGAACTTGGTACATGCGTACGTCAGTTCAAGTTGCCATGCCTCAATTAGCAGATAGAGATTAAATTGTCGAATCAAATCCCAGAGTGGGGAAGGTAGTAACAGAGTTAGTCTTCATGGAAGGGAATAGAGACCGAGAAGATTTAAGAAAATATGATCCAGTAAAGAGAAAATTATGATAAGTTCAGAAACTTAGGATTTGGAGGAAGACAAGGAATGGATGCACCTGCGCCATTGCCAACGATTTTTAGCCATATCACCTAAAGTCTCTAACCATTTATTACGAGCGTCACGCGGACCCCAACCAGGTAGTCTGCACCTATTAACATGGCTCAGCCCAATTGTCAATGACTTCATGGACTGGTGCCATGTTTTGGTTTGGCCGCCCCTAGCTTTCTTCCAGCCTACTGCTACACCAGATAGCATTGCTCGTCGAGGTAGGAGGTGGTCAGGCATACGTAACACATGTCCTAACCACCTTAGCTGATGAAGATTTACTACTTCATCAATAGGTTTACCGTATCTACCTAGTACTCTATTCCTAACCCACGTATTGCTTACTCGGTGGTCCCAGAAAACACGAGCAATGCTTCGAAGACATCTATGATCGAATACCAGGAGCCTACGAATATCCTCTATCCTTAATGGCCATGTTTCGCAACCATAAAGTAAGACAGACCGAACTACTGCGCAGTAAACGCGTCCTTTGGTCAGTAGTCGGATGTCTCGCCTATGCCACAGATGACGCAAATTCCAAAAAGCTAATCGGGCCTTATGTATACGCGCAGAGACTTCAGCAGACACCAGACCGTCAGGGCTGATGAGGCTGCCAAGATAAGTGAAGCGGTCAACACATTCAACTGCCTCACTCCCTATCACTAACTTCGGTGTCGAATCAATCCAATCCTGAAGTAACATTTTGCATTTGGGTGGAGAGAATCGCATCCCAAACATCCTTACATTCTTGTTTAAGGTAGTCAAGAGATTCTGCATTTTATCAGCATCTTCGCCTAAGAGAACTATATCATCTGTCAGCTAGTTTATCTCCTGGAAGGAGGTCAACCCCGCCGAAGTCAGACGATGAAAATGTCAACTCTAAAAGTATATCAATGATAAAATTAAATAAAAATGGGGAAAGCGGACAACCTTGACGAACACCACTTGTGGTAATCAGTTCTGATGACAATCTGCCATAAGCTCTGACTCGACATGTGGTGTTCGAGTAGAGAGCTTGTATAAGGTTAATGTACTTCTGTGGTACGCCTTTCATTGACAGACATTGCCACATAACCTTACGATCGATAGAGTCAAATGCCGCCTTAAGGTCAAGGAATACAACTATTGTTGGGCGTCTAAAAGTGTGTCTATGTTCTAGAACCTGCCGAAGTGTGAATAGGTGGTCTATGCAGCCACGTCCACTCCACAGTCAGTCATTGGTAACGTAGATCCTAATTTATATCTGCGTTAGTTTAAGCTACCATACCACTGTAACACAACATGAATAATATCAATGTATTTGATGTCTTTGTGCTCAGAATTAGTTGAGTAGGTTGGGTTGAGATTTTGTAAGAAAATGCATTATTTATTTTGTGATTGGATTTCAGGTATGATGTATAACATGGTAACCCACTAAGTGCAGATCTGGATTCGAGCTACGCTGTGGGGTCTGGTTACACTACTCAGGCCCCAAAGCTACGTGTATAGAGCGGGGTGGCTAACATTCGGAAGCGTTGACCACTAAGCAACTGCCTATAACCTTCTTAAGGTTTAATTTTGAATTGTTCTTTAATGAATCCTGATAGAGTTGACAATGAACGCATTGCGAAATTTCTACTGGGATACCTAAGTATGGCCTCCGACTATTGTCGCCGATCGTCGTAGGATTACATTACCGAAGATCGAGAAGTGATAGATAACGTTGATGGTCCCGAACCATTTTTATGGACACGTGATAAGTTTTTAACTCTAAACCAAACATCACCATCATAGAATCAGTAATATATTCCTGGAGATCTACGAAAGGAGTATACCAGTTTTAATAGTTAGGTTGTTTGAGATAGTAGCTAGATACTGAACTTAATTTTGTCCAACTGGTCGTCCCAGCTTATGCGACGTTGTAAGAATCCTTTGATAACTCCAGACAAATCCTAGGAAACCACTTTGTTCCAGGAATCGGGTCAGGTATTCCCATTCTGCAGGATTTTCAAATACCGACACTCCTAATTCTAATTATAGGTCCATCTATCCACCTAAAGTCTACGTTTCATTTTGTTGGTGGAGAGGTTTTAATGATAGCTCATTTCATGAAATGGCGTATTAGTGTATAAACCTTATGAAGGCGTTTTACTCATACATAATCGACTAAGTTGAAGTGGTATTTATCCAAGTCTCTATATGACTTACATTTTTTGGCAAAAATATAGAGAAACTTATTGGCAAAACTATCTATTCGTGAATTATTACTAAAACTGTCATTTATCATCCTATCTGTAGTGGTATTCATTGACTATCAAGAGATCGAAAAGGATAACTTAATTTCATTGTTTTCTGTATCGAACATGAATGTCTGGGATAAACATCTGTATACAGCCGTGCAGTGCTTTTATTATTCAATTATTTCTTTATAATAATCAACCTGACTATAATTAAAGTGTTATTGAACAGAATAAAGGACTCAGTCGACGCCCAAATCCGAGATCAACAGGCCGGATTCCGTAAAGACCGATCATGTACCGACCAAATCGCTACTCTACGGTTCATTGTTGAACAATCAATTGAATGGAATTCACCACTTTACATCAACTTCCTCGACTATGAAAAAGAATTCGACAGCCTGGATAGGAGAATATTATGGAGCCTTCTACGACATTACAGCGTACCCGTAAAGATAATCAACATCATACGGAATTCTTACGACAGATTACATTGTAAAATCGTGCATGGAGGTCAGCTCACAGATTCATTTGAAGTGAAGACCGGTGTCAGACAAGGCTACTTACTCTCACACTTCCTCTTCCTACTGGTCATCGACTGCATCATGAAGACTGCAACATTTGAAGACACTCTCGGAGTACAATGGACAACATCGACGAAACTAGATGACTTGGACTTTGCAGATGACCTACTTTCTTCTTTCTCTTATACAACATCAAATGCAGATGAAGACCAACAATATAGCAGCGGCCTCAGCAGCAGTAGGCCTCAATATACGCAAAAGGAAAAGCAAGATCCTCCGATACAAAACAACAAACACTAACTCAATTAAACTTGACTTGGGGAGAAATTCTGGAAGACGTTGAAACCTTTACATATTTGGGCAGCATCATCGACAAACAAGGAAGGTCTTATGCAGATGTAAAGGCGCGGATTGGTAAGTCAAACGCAGCATTTTTACAACTGAAAAACATCTGGAACTCAAAACAACTGTCGGTCAATATTAAAGTTAAAATTTTCAATACAAATGTGAAGACAGTCAGTTCTGTCGTATGGAGGTGAAACCTATATGGTGAACTATGAAAAGGTTCCTTTAGAAGATACAAGTATTTATAAACAACTGTCTGTGCAAGATTCTTGGGATTCGTTGGCCAGATACCATCAACAACAACCTTCTGTGGCAGAGAACTAACCAACTTCCAGTTGAGGAAGAAATCACGAAAAGACGCTGGAGGTGGATTGGACATACATTGAAGAAACCATCAAACTGTGTCGCAAGACAAGCAGTAACTTGTAATCCTAAAGGCCAAAAAAACAGAAGAAGACCCACGAATACATTGAGTCGGGAATCGGAGACAGATACGAAGAGCACTTGGGAAGAGCTAGAAAGGAAGCCCAGGACAGAGTTGGTTGGAAAATGCTGGTGGGCGGTCTATGCTCCACTTGGGTAAAAGGCATTGATTGATAATTAAAGTCGGATTGTTGGAGGTAGGTGGAATCCATATAGCACTTTCCTCCCTATTTAGGACTCAACTCACTGATTTAGTGTTTATGTTCACACCGAGACTTGAATGCGCATTCTGGATTCCACTTTCCAGTCACAATCCAATTGTAATCATACTTATGAACTGCCATATCGAAGTGAATCCCGGAGGATAAAAAATATAGAAACTGCGACTGATAAATCTCGGTTCAAGAACATCAATCGAAAGATTCAATCACTTACAAATTATAACCTAGCTGCGGTTTATTGTATTGAGTCCAACTGTTAATGTAATTAGGTGTTGTAGAGATTGCTGAATGTTAAATTGACATAAGGAATTACTCTGAATTAGGCAACCATTGACCACTAAGAAGCGCTAGACAACTCTTTCGTTCTAGTATGGGACTCTTCATCATTGTACATTTACTACCCGACTAGGGGTCGAACCCAGAACCCTCTTGCTCAACAATAAACATTTTACCATTAGACTACTGGAGCGGCCCCGAACACATACTTTTTCTAATTCAATTCGCGATATATTTACGCGTTCTTATCCATTACCATCGGTATGTATGTGTGTATGTAAAATCAACATAGAACCAAGTACATGTGTGCATCGGTTCAAGTTGTCACACCTCTATGGCACCGCACGATTAACACCAACACCATTAGTAGAAGTTACTTCATTAAAATAAAATAATAATAGTAACAAGGAGTGTAAACATATGACATGGTTCAGAAGCTGAAGAAAGTTAACTTGTGTCAAGAACAATGAGTAATCATCGCGCCATTGTGACTGATTTGGATATATCCACAATGTTTCTCGCCTTCGTTAGGTAATCAGAGACACCCATTCAGTTAGCTGAGCTACTGAACGACCAGGACTAGAGTTTATTGAAAGATTGACTAGTGAATTCAATCTATAGGGTTGAGGTTTGATACTACCGAAAGTATGATGTTGAGGTAGGTGGAATCCATATAGCACTTTCCTCCCTATTTAGGACTCAACTCACTGATTTAGTGTTTATGTTCACACCGAGACTTGAATGCGCATTCTGGATTCCACTTTCCAGTCACAATCCAATTGTAATCATACTTATGAACTGCCATATCGAAGTGAATCCCGGAGGATAAAAAATATAGAAACTGCGACTGATAAATCTCGGTTCAAGAACATCAATCGAAAGATTCAATCACTTACAAATTATAACCTAGCTGCGGTTTATTGTATTGAGTCCAACTGTTAATGTAATTAGGTGTTGTAGAGATTGCTGAATGTTAAATTGACATAAGGAATTACTCTGAATTAGGCAACCATTGACCACTAAGAAGCGCTAGACAACTCTTTCGTTCTAGTATGGGACTCTTCATCATTGTACATTTACTACCCGACTAGGGGTCGAACCCAGAACCCTCTTGCTCAACAATAAACATTTTACCATTAGACTACTGGAGCGGCCCCGAACACATACTTTTTCTAATTCAATTCGCGATATATTTACGCGTTCTTATCCATTACCATCGGTATGTATGTGTGTATGTAAAATCAACATAGAACCAAGTACATGTGTGCATCGGTTCAAGTTGTCACACCTCTATGGCACCGCACGATTAACACCAACACCATTAGTAGAAGTTACTTCAATAAAATAAAATAATAATAGTAACAAGGAGTGTAAACATATAGAACATGGTTCAGGAAGCGTAGAAAGAAAGTTGAAGCTCATGATTCAAGGGAAGACAATGAGTGAATACATCTGCGCCATTGTGACTGATTCTGGATTATATCACTCAATGTTTCTCGCCATTCGTTACGGTAATCATGAGCACCCCATTCAGGTAGTCTGTAGCTACTGACACGACTCAAATTCTTAGAGTTCTAGTGAAAAGATGTGACTAGTGAAATTCAAATATATAGGGTGTGATGTTGTTACCTACCGATAGTAATGATAGGTTTACAGAAATTACAATCGATCAACATGTAACTTATATTATTCACAATATGATGTTAGATGTTGATTTCGGCATAAATTACAAATAAGTAAACTGTGAAAATATTCATTGACATTAATATTAAATTAGCGTCATCTTTAGATTTGTGACTAAATTACATTTGATATGTTTATACAATTAATAATGTATACATTTAATGTAATAAATTATACAATAATTTTATAATTTATAATTGACTAGTGAATGTATGTTTACGTGACCTGTTGTACGGAATACTAATCGTTATGTAAATCATTCTACTTCAATGTATACTGAAATATTACAGATGAAAAATAATTTCTAATGTAAATGTTTATTGAATTGAGGAGAAGTGTGGTGGGGGGATGGTTGTAGACATTGGTTTGATTGAATTCGTCATAAATTGGATGTTGGTAGGGACTTTATTATAAAAAAATAATAATCTTTTTAGTTGAATACGTTACAGATTGATTTTGATAAGGTACCATTGAAAACCAAGGAGCACTATAGGTGTTTCGTTCTAGAGTGGAACTCTTCAGCAGTGCGTACCTTAGATTCCGCCACAGGAGCTTCAGGTTAGCGAAAAGTTAGCCCTCTTCACTACCAGTTGATATAAGTGGAAATTTTATCACAGATACTGGCTCATCAGAAGGTCAACAAGCGTTTGTGACCTTATCTTTGTATATCAAACAAACAATTGGTAAATCACTAGTTGCTATGGTAATGTAATTGCATTGTTGTGTCATCATTCACCTCTTCTAAATGATTTCCTTTTTAGCATAACATTAATCACTAATCTTAACTACAATGTAGTTTATTCGTCTTCGTTCTTGTTTTACACTCTATATCAATGAGGATAACACACAATATATTACTTATGATAATACTACTATTTATAACTTAAAATCATTTTCACTTGATGTTAAGCAATAAAATAAAATGAATGCACTTCGTTCTTCAAATCTTTTGACATGTTGTTTTACTGAGATGTAAAAATTGGATTATGTTGTATGAAATGAGGTTACATTATCACTAACGACACAGAAACCGGTAACACAATAAAAAGGAATCTATAAGAGTTAGATAAAGTGATATGTTATATGTAGAAATTCAGGCTGACTTTCATTAGTGATTATACAATTGATTGAATACGTTACAGATTGATGTTGGTAGGGTACCATTAAAAACTATAGAACACTGGACAGTGTGTTCGGTATTCGCCAACCTGAAGTCACTGAGGCAGAATTTAGGGTGCGCACTGATAAAGTGTTACACACTATATTGAAACAGCTGTACAGTGCTCTCTGGCTTACAGTGGTGCCCTGCTGATATGCCGAGCACCTAATAAAGACTGATTATCTTCGAGAACTGGGTTTTAGAATATTATTTCATCTATTATAGCTGTGGACAATATAATCATTTCATTTCTATGACTGTTACGTTTCCCTTGCCAGGTTCTCCCATTTAGTGTATTTATTCTTTGTATATTGTTTATTACTATGAACTACAGTTACTTAGTTGCGTACAACCTATCCCCATTCACTACCACTCTTTCCTTTATTCTTCATCAATGTTAGATTTGTGATTGGTTTACCATGTGGTCTGGTTTTATGTATATATGAAGGCATGATTAAAATACAATACGTTCTCAGTTCTCGGTTCTCCGTTTTCCGGTTCTCAATTCTGGTTCTTCTATTGTCGGCCTGGGGGGGGTGAGTGGGCTTAGGTCAGTTGCACATTATCAGCTAGGCACACCTTATTGGCACACACTACAACCAACTAAATCCTCCTTCCTTTCTTTCTGGCATCATAACACCTGCCAATATCAATCTGTGACATAATTAATCAATTAAAATACCAATCTTCACATAAATACCCATCTCAATTGAATAATCTTTTTGTAAAATATCATTGTTTAGGAATTTGAAATCAGTTCTTTAGAAAAATAATTATTAATTGAATCAAATTAACATGAGTATAGAACAGTAATGAGGATCAAATATTACTTCTATAGTTAATTGTAAAGATTGGCCTAATCATAATTCCTATAATTTCCAATCAAAAATATCAGAAGCAACAATTGATGATAATCAAATAATGGTAAGCTATAAAATGGGCATCATTATACATTAGTTTACCTATTAATAAGTATCTAAAGTTTATTAACAGTTTATTAGTAAATGATTACACTCTGTTGAGATGTCCACTATCTATCCATCAACTCAACTATAAAATTATTCAACATGTGTTGGAATTTTAACTTAATCAATATGAATATCAACACTAAGATATAGGCAAATTTAACTGATGAGTCCTTACCGTGAAGGTGAAACTAAACTACACCGACGACCTTGAGGTACCTTTTAGCCAATGAGAATTCACTAGTAGATAGAATCATTATTTATTATGAAAAACGAAATTTAAAAAAACGTTTACACATGATACAATGTTTTTACTTGATTTATAAACTTTTGGATGTTGGAGACAGGTTCATTGAGTTTAAATTCAAAATATGAGCGATATAGGAACTCATCCATATGGCTCCAAATCATGTTGTTTCTAGAACCTTTATAAGATCTAAGAAACTCCTTGAGACGTGACTACTATCCTTCAATGTTTTGTGTGTGAACACTAGTACTTGCGTCCACAAAATGTCTTTGGTGAATTACGACATGGTGAACATATCCAGTCGTCAGTATAAATAATGGATCCTGGTTGAACATACATTCGGATTATTGGTATCAGGGTCCTTGCAGTTCTATTTGGGACATACTGGAAATGTCCCTTTCCTAATGTTCGGTCGTAAATTCCAATAACCTACCAGTGGATTGTATTTGAGTCATATTGAGGCCACAATCACAAATGAACTTTCTACGAAGTAGTCCGAGAGCTTGTAGGTTAGAAATAATAGCGTCTTCATTGGAAAATGCAATAACCCGATCCAATGTGAGCATTTTGAAGTTGAATGAGCGCGCGACCTTCAAACAAATACCTCGGTTCTCATTGGCCATCTCAAGTTCGTCGGCGTAGTTTAGTTTTACCGTGAAACACACTTCATCATTTTTACTGCTAGCTAAAATCTCATGCATAAGTATATTCTACGAAAAATTCAACAAATTCAACAAATAGACTAATTAAATATGAAAGGACATCATATACTCAGTATTTTATTAATATCGATAAAACCTAATTCATTGTAGATCAGTTTACATACGATACCAGGAATTTTTCATTTGACTGAATAATTAATGCAAATGTGTACATACATAAGTTTGACAAAATTAGTAGTATGTAATCGGTAAACCTGAAATAAACATAGAATTAAAAACATTTCATTAGATGAGAAATGTAGCCATCAAGGCATCTATCTATCTATGTGAGTATAGGTTTTGCACAACTGATCAAATAGGGGTTTTGTTTTCATTTTCATTGATCAAAAATTCGAGGATAATCCCTTTTTTACATTAAACTAGGGACTTTATTTTACTCTTATAATTATTTCCATGTATCTGTAACATACTAAATATTACACTCTATGATATCGTCTGGAGAACTAATACAATTTACTCGACACCTAGTATGCGGTTAGACTGCTTATTTTAGAACGCTTTGTCTTGCATTTATTGCTAAGTGATGTTTATCAGTCTTGTCATGCATTTTAACGAAACGAAACTTACATTCTAGTCATTCAGTCACATGTAGCATACTTACAACTACTCAGTTTATCACAGCACGGAATCACATATCGACAAAGTAATCACGAAGAATACTTTAGTGATAGAAGTAATACCTGTGATAGTAAAAGAGTCTAAAAATAATGTCGAAACTGCGAATTTAAAAGGGGATAAATAGTGAATGCCCTTTCGCCAATGAAACCGACCATGTTATCTAATGTCTACTATTGTTAGTCAATGTAATCATACACGCTCTAATCAAGTAGGTATAAAAAGAGAATAAATTAGAAATACTGGACTGACATTGCTATTTTCTGGCGAGTTACATTGTTTTCTATGATTGTGTACTTATTGAGTATTTATGTCATTTTCATATTGCTCTTATTTTAAATCTTAGTTGAATCAATCTGCTGTTAATATCTCTTATCGTTCATGAACTACAGATAGTTAACCATGTATCTGATACATTGAGTGATTCAAGAAGAATAACTAACTTTCGAAACTACGTTCACTTACTTTAAGTGTGTGTAAAGTAAACATTTTATTTCTATTACTACTATGTCCCTCTCGTCCTATCCACCCATTTGACCTATTGAGTGTTAGTATATCATTTCTCATTTGTGAACTACAATTACTTAATTGTGCGTACGTTACTCCATTTCATTACCACTGTTCTCCTTATTTCGTATTGATGTTAATATCCTATCTAGTTGACTGAGTGATCAGGCTTTATGCATATATAGAGGAGCGTTTGCAATACAGTAAGATTTGTCTATTCGGATTATCGGTTTATATTCTTCCTATTTCGGTCTGGAACTAAGTGGACGTCGCGCAAACTTTTATGCCATGATTGTACAGTCGTATTTGTGACTGACAGCTGTAATTTCGTGCACACAAGGTCATAACAAGCAGCTAGACGTACGTTCAAATCACAACAGTGTAGAGACATCATAGTATTCGTCTGTCGCTTTGAATTACTAGGTCTGTTACTGTTACTTCCTATTATTAATGGGTTTAGCTCTCTTAATTTACGGTTACATTTACATGTGAGAGTAAAATATTAAGTGCATGGTATAATAATAAAATTCTAATATACAGTTCCTATAGCATTCACGTTGAGAATTTTTAGGATAGAAAGAAATTAAGTAAACCAATCAACTTTATAGAGTCACATCGTTGTATTAAAGATCATTAATCAATTTGAGGCTAGAGAATTGCTTACGAAAGATGCAGTATGGAGTTAAGATTTAAAATTTTCTACCCTTGTAAATCATCTCATCTGGTTAGTTGGATGCTCATTTCTCAAACATCTACTACTCTGATAACTGAATCTATGAGATTACCATATTGATGGTGATTATAATTTCTAAAAATCTACACACTCACAGAGGCAATTTAACTAAGTCAAAGCTCTAGTTTAGTGCCTGTCTACTAATTGTAGTAGTAACGAAGATAATTAGCGATAATGCATTAACTGTAGTGAATATATTCTAATTATGTGTATGCGTGTATATTAAATGTTTTAATTATGTAATGGAATGTAAAACACTCAGTGAAAAATGTGGACTAATTAGAGTTTCAACAATCCAACTAGCAAGTTATTACTATGATTATTTGACGCTTTAATAAAATGCAGAATTTTCAAATGAATCCAACGAAAACCATCATTATGTGACTTACTCAAGAGAATTAGATGTCACTAAACGATGCTATGTAGGTTAATTAAGTCACGTATGCATCATACCTATGTGTCTAGTAAGTAGTATATATGAAACAAATTGACGACATACGTAACTAGCTATTGTAACGACTATTAACAAATTGTTTCCACACAATTAGGTGATTTGCTATTCAATACGAACAAATGAATTTTGTTTCCACTCAATGGTGGTTGTAAAGATATTACACAAGAACGGTAATTACAGTTGTCAACTACCTACAATCGGGTGTTTACAATTAGTAAAGTAGACATAGTAATGCATAACAACAACTGGCGAAATTCTCAGTGACATTATTAAGTAGTTCCATGTTACTTCCACAAACCATATTAGAAAGTGAAACAATTGAAACAGTTCATTGTTATAAATTCAGGCAGTCTGTTTGTCATTGAAATACTGCAGTCACACTTTTAATTCCAACGACATAATCAAAACAAACAGATTCAACGCATTCATTCACAAAGTGTAAATGCGGACAGAGTTGTCTGTGAGTTAAGTAAGATAGTATGATGAACAAAGACTCAATCACTTTGTATGGTAATAAGAATCTCTCAAGCAACATTCGACTACACATTTAGTTATTGTTGAATGAATACTCTACTGATCTACAGAGTAAGTGAGTGTCTCAAGTCAACCTGAATGGAGTTTCGTTTTCCATGTAAGTTTCATTCACTCTGAATATTGTCAACAACTTACAAATATTTCGATAGGTAGGCATACAGATGTAACTTAAATTTTCTATTCATCTGACTATGATGAATAAGGAAGAGCCAGCAAGATGGATATCGAATAAATTTGCTGTGAAGAGTTCTTTCGTATTATATCAGGTTTATATTTCCTTGTAGTATTAACTTGACGAATCTACAAGTTGATTTAGTACTTACCATTTGCATGTAATGCACTACCAAATGTTCAATATGGATATCATTATTATTTTTAACGAAAGATATATGTATATATTGCTGTTCTTCCAGTGATGTTTCATTCCTATTGTTTGTTGCCTTAATCGTTAGGGATAATCCAAAAAGACAATACACAAAACGCTGTTGTACGTAGAGTAACCATCAAATACTTCCACCCTCACTTCGTCATTCTATAAGCACCTAGATGGGAATCTGTACATTATTTGCATCATTCATCAAAATCAACTCATAACAATGAAAATCATGAATTCCGTAAGCCAACAAGTGAACATTATTTATAAATGTGAGATTTTCTCATTCATTGCTCCTTCTATAATTCATCCGTCGTAAATGACTATCGTTCAGTAAACAACATCTTCTTCGAACGAATGTCAACACAACACAGTTATTTTATTTATCTGCATATTGAAGACGTCCACTGTGATTATTTCATTTTCGCAAGTTTATACACAAAACCAGTTACGATAAATCACGCACCTTCGGATATCAATATTACACAAATGCTTCTCATCTGATCATACATCAATCGACCAGTCGTCCAACTGATTGTCTATATTGTCAACTAATATTTGTGATGGCGAGGATGTTGTCGACCAATGTCGATACCATTTCATCTTACACATGTATTCAATGTAACACTTATTCACTCTATGATGACTATCATGAATAATGAAATGACTGGAAGTTTCATTCCCATACACAATTAATTGTCTAACCATCACTTCTTCTCTTCGAAAACTGACACCCACAAACTGACATCCCCTTCCCAACAGATAATACGAGTCTCACCGTTCGGATTCACATACACACTGACATAGTGAAAATAGTAAATTGACACGCAGGCCTCATAACCATGCATTTTATTGAGATGAAATTAGGTTAACGAGTGGATACGTGTAAATAGGTTTTTGATTGTTGACAGTGAGGAGGTGTAAGAGAGTAAGGTGATGAGTGTTGGTGATGTGTGTTTTTGTGTGTATGTAGACGGGGAGTGGGGTAGTTGAATAAATTTTATCACTTTTTATATTTGATTTGATCAACTGGATAGTTGCTGTTTTACAATATCGTGTTAAACGTAATTGGTAAGGAGGCTCCTACTGACGATGACATACACTTTTCGTTATCGCAGTGTTGTATCCTCAGATAACTTATTTTCAACTTATGTTCTTAGTTTCACTTCCATCACTGATTGAGATAAAAGGTTTTGAAAATGTGACATTTTATCACTATGCGATTCGTGATTATTGGTCCCATCGGAATCGAAAGCCTTATACCAGGTTTCAATGTTGGTGAAGTTGATAACGACTTCGGGAAGCAAATCATGATCATCCTCATTGGAAAATGTGTGTTGTTTACTTTCTCTAATAGTTGTTTCGAAGCTCATCATCAAAACGTTAATGGCAATCATTTATTTTTTCTAAGAGTATAGACAGTTGTTGGATTGGATTGAGCGGAAATCTACTGCATAACCATTGATGTGACTCTGTAGCGGACGTTAAATCACATGGATGATGTTACTAGAAGCGAAGTTTGCAGCAATCGAACCTCTGCTGCTTTCAGATACTGCAATATTTAATGTTGTAAACTTTGTCCATTCGATATTTCGTATGCGCGTAAAGCTGCACTGCTGAGGAGTCCCATACTAGGACGAAACAGCTGTCCAGTGCTTCCAGGTGATCATTGGTTGTCTGATTCAGATCGATTCGTGATATCAAAATTGAATTAAACAGTTAACTGTCTCTACAAACTCGCCTAATTGCTGAAAATATTGTTAATCAACTAAATGAAGCTCAAACAAATAACGTAATATACAGTTATTATTTACTTCATTCCCTAAGACCTAGAAGTGCTAGATCTGGAATAAATTGGATGTCTTCTGATTATGTAACAAGTAGGGACAAATAGAGCTAAGGCATACAATTGAAAGGTGAATATTAATGATAAATAAATAATGACCGTATAAGAATAATAAGAATAATTGCATCAATTACCAAGGTAATTGAAGGTTTATCACCGATTCCTTTCCGATACATATGTCAGGTTTTAGCCTTCTATTTTTGATTGGCTTCAGGAAATCTTAACATTATGAAGGTGCTTTGTTTGTTTATTATTTTAAAAGCTTCCATTGTATTCATTACATGTCCAGTGTCCATTAAGTGTATTGCAACTGAGCTGCGTAAGATGTTTTGTCCTCTTAGGCTCACTTACCTTTATTAATAATATTGGATAATATCCATATGTTGAAGTAGTGTTAGATATTAAGAGAAAATTACAAATCATCATATCAAAGGATGTGACTCGTCAACGGTGTACACTCTCTGCAAAATAAACTCAACTTTAAGAAGTTCTTCAACTCTAATTTATTTACATTATTTCATAATGATGAGTTTGTGATATAAGTAGATGGTTTTCATTACAAATTAACATAACTTCAGGTACCGTCTAAGTTTTTACAGTATCTCTTTTTAAGTTTAGAACTTTTCATTGATGATTTCCAAATATCCAATCCAATAGATCAAGTATAAAACCTGAACGTGATTTTGTAAGTAATAAATGAGCTTGATTAGAAGGTTGATAAATAACTAAACATAATATTTTGTTCATAAGTGTATCAGTTTTATTGTCTAAAACGACTCGTTTTGCCAGCTATTGGTTCTGTCTCTTTTGATATCTGTCCATATCACGTATTGTGAATAACCAAGGTAAAATCATACTAATCCTATCAAGTTAAGCAATCGATTGCATAATGGACAATTCTTACAAAATTCTCGTTTGTTATAATATCAGGTTACATTAATAGTACAATATCAATGAATCGATATTCGATAGTTTATGCTTTTCGAATACAGTTTTTGAGATATTCCTAAGCATTAGATTACTGCATGTTTATTCGTTATATGCTAGATTAAAACAATAACTGAAGCACAAATGCCAATGACAGTATGTTCATAATATATTCATTGTTGATTCGAGGTAGTTATGTGTAGACTGGTCTTTAATTTTGCGGTCTATCATATATCGATTTCAGTTGGGAATAAGTGAAAACCAAGAGACATTATACGGCTAGTTCGTTGTAGTATGAAAGTCCTCACTAGTGCTTACTCTTATTTCCTCCAGGGTATCGAACCCATAAGTTCATTTCTCTCCAATGACTAACTTCAAAGTGTTCCTGAAGTTCTGGTGAGCAGTCGTGATTAACGGGATTCAGACTTGTTGAAAGTGACAAACTTTTCACCACTGACATTGACTGATTGTTGAACTATATCACAATTTCATTATGGCGTGAATTCTGCTACTGGACATTGGCTAAGTGGTGCCGGTAGTCAGAAGTTTGCCACGAGACATGAAGATTCTTGGTTGCACCCTTTTGAGAAATCAATGGTACACACTTTTAAACAGTCCCGCATTAGGACGAAATAGCTACATAGTGTTCGATGGTTTCCAATGTTATCAAAATGAGATTATTTTGAGATAAAAGCATAACAAGTTTATTGTTTGCAATAATATGTATCATGCTTATTAACTACATCGTCAGTAATGACTATGCAAATGTAAACATCAAAATTACAATGGAATATAAACATCACAACCTAATCAACTATTAGATTTGATAATAAGCATGAATATGGAATGTAAAATAGACACAAAGTAGATGTCAAAAATTACGTTTAAAGTAACTAACAAGCAATGAACACTACTGTGACTTATCTTCGTTGAGGTCATTAGCATCAAGCTCCTTTGAACCTATATATGTATATCACACAAACAATTGGTAAATCACTAATTGCCATGATAATGTAATTGTATTGTTGTGTCATCATTCACCTCTTCTAAATGATTTCCATTTTAGCATAACATTAATCACTAATCTTAACTACAATGTAATTTATTCGTCTTCGTTCTTGTGGTTTTCTACTTGTTTTACACTCTATATCAATGAGGATAACACACAATATATTACTTATGATAATACTACTATTTATAACTTAAAATCATTTTCACTTGATGTTAAGCAATAAAATGAAATGAATGCACTTCGTTCTTCAAATCTTTTGACATGTTGTTTTACTGAGATGTAAAAATTGGATTATGTTGTATGAAATGAGGTTACATTATCACTAACGACACAGAAACCGGTAACACAATAAAAAGGAATCTATAAGAATTAGATAAAGTGATGTGTTATATGTAGAAATTCAGGCTGACTTTGATTATTGACCAGATAATTGTTGAACATTACTAAGTAGTCAGATCTGATGTTAAAATTTTTGAGTAGTATACATCCACAACCTTTTGAATTTATGACACATACTAAACTAAACATTTTCGACGGAGACTGATCAATTTCAGTTTATTATAAATCAACGGGAAGATAAAAATACATTCTAATTGTATATGCATACTCACTGCATAAGTGTGTCAGTCTGGACTCAGTAGCCTAGTAATGAACTCGGAGGGGCGCTTGGAATGAAATAAGCTGAATTCCAGTTCAAATGTTAATATCAACATCGGGATGTACGTACATCCACCTGATGGGTCCCAAATTTGACGAAACGCGCATCCTGGATTCCGCTTGCCAGTCACAATCCAAATCAAAAAATTTTAAACCAACACTCTTCACCTTACTCTCTTACACCTCCTCACTGTCAACAATCAAAAACCTATTTACACGTATTCACTCGTTAACCTAATTTCATCTCAATAAAATGCATGGTTATGAGGCCTGCGTGTCAATTTACTATTTTCACTATGTCAGTGTGTATGTGAATCCGAACGGTGAGACTCGTATTATCTGTTGGGAAGGGGATGTCAGTTTGTGGGTGTCAGTTTTCGAAGAGAAGAAGTGATGGTTAGACAATTAATTGTGTATGGGAATGAAACTTCCAGTCATTTCATTATTCATGATAGTCATCATAGAGTGAATAAGTGTTACATTGAATACATGTGTAAGATGAAATGGTATCGACATTGGTCGACAACATCCTCGCCATCACAAATATTAGTTGACAATATAGACAATCAGTTGGATGTGTGTGTGTGAGTGAGTGTAGATTCTCGCGAGTGTTCGGATGGTGGAGATATTCGAAGTGGTAACAAAATGATCAATCGACCATAACAACGATTTACTGTGTGTTGTGTACGATAGAATTCGGATGACTCGTCGATTGATGTAAGATCAGGTGAGATGCATTTGTGTAATATTGATATCCGGAGGTGCATGATTTGTCGCAACTGGTTTTGTGTTTTGTGTATTGTCTTTTTGGATTATCCCTAACGATTAAGGCAACAAACAATAGGAATGAAACATCACTGGAAGAACAGCAATATATACATATATCTTTCGTTAAAAATAATAATGATATCCATATTGAACATTTGGTAGTGCATTACATGCAAATGGTAAGTACTAAATCAACTTGTAGATTCGTCAAGTTAATACTACAAGGAAATATAAACCTGATATAATACGAAAGAACTCTTCACAGCAAATTTATTCGATATCCATCTTGCTGGCTCTTCCTTATTCATCATAGTCAGATGAATAGAAAATTTAAGTTACATCTGTATGCCTACCTATCGAAATATTTGTAAGTTGTTGACAATATTCAGAGTGAATGAAACTTACATGGAAAACGAAACTCCATTCAGGTTGACTTGAGACACTCACTTACTCTGTAGATCAGTAGAGTATTCATTCAACAATAACTAAATGTGTAGTCGAATGTTGCTTGAGAGATTCTTATTACCATACAAAGTGATTGAGTCTTTGTTCATCATACTATCTTACTTAACTCACAGACAACTCTGTCCGCATTTACACTTTGTGAATGAATGCGTTGAATCTGTTTGTTTTGATTATGTCGTTGGAATTAAAAGTGTGACTGCAGTATTTCAATGACAAACAGACTGCCTGAATTTATAACAATGAACTGTTTCAATTGTTTCACTTTCTAATATGGTTTGTGGAAGTAACATGGAACTACTTAATAATGTCACTGAGAATTTCGCCAGTTGTTGTTATGCATTACTATGTCTACTTTACTAATTGTAAACACCCGATTGTAGGTAGTTGACAACTGTAATTACCGTTCTTGTGTAATATCTTTACAACCACCATTGAGTGGAAACAAAATTCATTTGTTCGTATTGAATAGCAAATCACCTAATTGTGTGGAAACAATTTGTTAATAGTCGTTACAATAGCTAGTTACGTATGTCGTCAATTTGTTTCATATATACTACTTACTAGACACATAGGTATGATGCATACGTGACTTAATTAACCTACATAGCATCGTTTAGTGACATCTAATTCTCTTGAGTAAGTCACATAATGATGGTTTTCGTTGGATTCATTTGAAAATTCTGCATTTTATTAAAGCGTCAAATAATCATAGTAATAACTTGCTAGTTGGATTGTTGAAACTCTAATTAGTCCACATTTTTCACTGAGTGTTTTACATTCCATTACATAATTAAAACATTTAATATACACGCATACACATAATTAGAATATATTCACTACAGTTAATGCATTATCGCTAATTATCTTCGTTACTACTACAATTAGTAGACAGGCACTAAACTAGAGCTTTGACTTAGTTAAATTGCCTCTGTGAGTGTGTAGATTTTTAGAAATTATAATCACCATCAATATGGTAATCTCATAGATTCAGTTATCAGAGTAGTAGATGTTTGAGAAATGAGCATCCAACTAACCAGATGAGATGATTTACAATGGTAGAAAATTTTAAAACTCAACTCCGTATTACATCTTCCGTTGACAATTCGTCAATGATTGGTTTGTGATTAAATTAGATTTTCAACTATTTATTTGGTAGAAATTTTATTTAGTCTCACTGTTACCTATTCCACATAAAATTTTAGACATTAGTTATTGAAAAAGGAAATGTTGACTGTATAAATAATTATTTCTAGTTCATTGAAGTGATAATAACATGAAAACATTGAACAGGCCGATTGTGATGTTAAGACGAAACAAACGAGAGTTTTGTAAAAACAAAATTTTAAGTAATTCCTTATTAAAATGTATTAAGTAATCATCCGTAAAATAGTTCTGGCATCTCATTTATCCTTCCTGACTAGTTTTTTTTAACGTTTCTAGGCTAATCTTAACTACCTGACATTAAAACAGTACATGATACACTTATTCACTTAGATTAATAGTCACATTCATTAATGTTTACTATGTAAACATGTCATTGGTATTTACTATTCATTGTTCAATTAATATATATTGAAATCGTTTTTTGCACTGTTCTCACTGTCTTCTTCAACTGGTTTTCAATAACTTCAAATTGATTTAATATGAAGATATTGATAGTAAATATAAATTTCAAAAAATAAATCTAGAGTATCTAGAGTACACTCAACTGAGGAGTCCCACACTAGGGTTCAACAACTGTTCAGTGCTCACTGATTCTCACTCTTACTCAGCCAACATCAATTTCTGACGAATTCAGTCAACTAAACTTAATACCAACATCTACAAACAATCTCAATTCAAATCACTTATTACTCAGATATTTTACTTACTATCTATGCATTACTTAACATAAATCTTTATTTGAAGCATAAATGAGTAAACATTTAAGCATTCCGTTTTTCATCAACTACTACTTACTTACCTTACGGACTGAGTTCGAATCCCAGTGTGAACATCAACATTGGGATGCAGGTACATTCAGCCAATGAGTCCCAAATAGGACGAAACGCGCGTCATGGATTCCACTTGCCAGTCACAATCCAACTTAAATATTTACTTACTTAATATTTTATAATTAAAATTACGCAACAGAAATTTAATGCGCTAATAAAGTGAAATTATTCTGAAGCAAATACATATATGATGACATCATCAATATGAATAGATGATATAAATAAAGTCTATAGAAATCAATAGTAACTGTTACAAGTAAACATTTTAGAATTACAGTAATGGATTACGAAACCATAGAGTTCTATATAAGTGAATAATGAATTGAAATCAATCAGTTTAAAAATTGAGATTGTAAAGTTGGAAGAATTTAAAGATTATGTAATCGAATTAATAACTGGAATGTTTTGCAATCAAATAATGATAATATTATCATGGGTGGGTGATATGCCGGGCACCTAATAAAGATTAATTATCTTCGAGAACTGTGCTTTAGAATATTATTTTAATTATTATAACTGTGGACAATTCGATCATTTTATTTCCCCTTACCCGGTTCTCTCATTTAGTGTATTTATTCTATGTATATTGTTTATTACTATGAACTACAATTACTTAGTTGTGCACAAGTTGTTCCCATTCACTGCCACTTTTTCCTTTGTTCTGCATCAATATTAGATTTGTGATTGGTTTACCGTGTGGTCTGGTTTTATGTATATATAAAGGCGTGATTAAAATACAACACGTTTTCAGGTTCCCAATTCTGGTTCTTCTATTGTCGGCCTGGGGGGGGTGAGTGGGCTTAGGTCAGTCACGCATTATCAGCTAGGCACACCTCATTGGCGTTCACTACAACCAGCCAAATCCTCCTCCCTTTTTTTCTTTCACGTCATAACTGCGGGAGAGACTGACCGTTAATTATTTTGACTACAAAATGTTTGGTTTCAGAGGTCTTATTACTATAGCTATGGTGAATTTTAGTAGAGTTGAACGTAGTTGTTTATTAATTACTTTGAAGAATTTTAAAATACCACTTGTGTCATGAGTCAATGAGGTGTCTTCAGATGGTACTGTTGAATCTTGTTCAAACCATTTAATCGAAGGTTCTTCAGAATATGTTCATTTCTACTGATGTAACCGTTCTATCAGATACGTATGGTTTTATAGGTGCACTTAGCGATAACATGAAATGGCTTCCTATTAATCTTTTATTATGATAAAGAACTTATTGTCTTGTATATGACCACCAGTCTGGTTAGGTACTATTTAGTGATGTTTTCAGTCTTCGTTTGATTATCACAGAAGTGTCGTAGACTTTAAGTCGAAGTTGGATGAGAGTAGGTTTCTTGTTAACTATAGGTTCCTTCTGTTTTCGATTCTCAACTTTGTCATATTTCTTAATTAACTTGTGTGAGTAGCCATTATCTTTTAGGCATCTTGTGATTCTCATTATCTCTTCTTTTAGTTTATATGCTCCAAAAAATATTTACCGTTTGTGTATACGCATTTTCTCGTCAAGCACTACTCTAATATACAGCTGTATTTATATAGGAATATGAAAATTATTAAACCAATGAAGGTAATTTATTTTAATCACCGATTAAAATGAAACTGTTCAATTTTGTTACACTTGATTGATAGTAGACATTCAATAGATAAAACCAAAGCGTTCAGAGGGGTATACTGCATACTATCAAAATTTCCGGATAGGAATCATGCTCGTCTCCTACACATCACTAAATCCATAGATATTCGAGTTAACAACCCGAACCTATGTATCCGAAAGAAATGTGTAACATCCTTATCCTCACTATAGCTTTACAATACTTAATAAACAACATACACAATCTTTACACTATTTTGCTATTTTTTTGTTCCTACTCCATTCCTTTCATACCACTTCTCCACTCTCCATTTAGTAGACCACAGTATTTTCAAACCTACTTTTGAATGATTATTATCATTATAATTGTTTCAATAAGTTTAACTTCATTCCATTATCATCTACATCCAAATAATAACTTTTTATCTTATGTTGTAATATGTATTCATGTTGTTGTTGGTATTATTATTATTAATCTACTTATCATTACTAGTACCAATTTATATCTTTCATCTATTATGATTAGTTATGTAATCCACCTATTTCATTGTAATCTTTGATTCACATAAATTACCTTCATTGGCTAAAGAATTTTCATATTCGTATATAAATACGGCTGTATATTAGAGTCGAGCTTGATGATGACCTGTTAGTATTCTGACCAATTTTTTATTATAATTGATTGGAGAAATGGTATTGTAATTTATTTAGGCTCCATTACATGCATCCTTTCAATAAACTGAGTGTTGAATCGTCCCATCCTCTTCTCAGTGTATTGAAATATCAAGAAAGTGGAACCTATCATAGTTTTGTCTTTCTGTGAAGAAATGAATATTTGTATGGTCTATATTAAAAATCTTCATCAGGTTATTTGCATGATGTTGATTCTTACATGCAACAAAAGTATTATCAACGTATCTCGAGTAATATGTTATTTTATCGATTACTCCTTTAAGTTTTTTGTGTTTTTAAATGTTTACTACCAAAATATCTGTCAGGATGGTACCTGGAGAGCTTCATATTGCTTCACTACTCGTATGGCTGTATATGACACCGTTAAAATGAAATTGTATGTCTTTTGTGCAAATAAGTAGCAGTCATTTGCAGTCTTTCGCTGGGAGATGTTAAAACTCAGAGTACTTGAAAATCATGTTTAGTTTCAAAAGTGCTATTATATGGAATGAAAAGTTGGCATCAAAAGAAACTATTGACTTCCCAGTAATGGTGATATAAGTAAGTGTATCAACAAACTGGAATGATTCTTTTAATGTATATTTAGCTAATCTTGGACGAACCGGTTGTAATTTCTCTGCTTGTCGTAGTGAAACTTTGTGATAATTTAAATAAATCATTGAGAAAATAGGCTTCAACTGGATATCCTGTTTTATGAGTCTTTGGTAAACTGTACATATAAGACAAACGAAATCTTCAGCGTTTTAGATCAATCTAAATAGAGTTATTAATCATTTTCTTCAAAGAATCTGTGAATCTTTTTTTCAACATAAATCAATTCTAAATGTAACTTGTTTGTCAAGAATTGACATTCTCATTGTAATATAATCAATGGTGCCCATCATTACAACGCTTAAGCTTTTTTGTTGCCAGATGCTTTTTTAAATGAGTTCTTAGCATATGTATAGATGACATTAAATATTGATTAGTAAGATCAACATAATTTAGATTTCAATTAATCCTTCTTTTCTTCATTTATGCTTCATTTATTCTTATATTAAGTCAATCAATCAATCAATCAATCAATCAATCAATTAATCATAATATTCCTCAATAACATTCTTTGTCATGATAATTCAAACAAAATAAAAATAATCTATCCACATAAAAATTATTGATTTGTAACATATAAAATATTAAATGAATGTAGTGGTGTAATGTAAACATTGAAATGATCTATTCAAATAACAACAACATGTTCATTAGTTTTTTATTTTAATCTAGAAAATCATGATACTTTTTAATTAGGATAAGCTTCTATTTTACCGTTGATTTGTAATGGACTGAGACTAGTCAGTCTCTGTTGCCATATGTGCATCTTGAGCTGATTGCCTCGATATAGCGATAGTATACGAGTAGTATTTAAGTTGGATTGTGACAGACAAGTGGAATCCAGTACGCGCGTTTCGTTGCATTTGGGACTCATCGGCTGGATGTACTTGCATCCCAATGTTGATGTCCACACTGGGATTCGAACTCAGTCCGCTTCGTGCTAAATACCACCGCGTTCACCACTAGGCTAATGTGTCCAGACAGTCACACTTGTGCAACAGGTATATATATAATTAGGATAAGCTTGTACTTTCCCGTTGATTTGGCACGAAGTGGACTGAGTTCGAGTCCCAGTGTGAACATCTATATTAGGGTGCAGGTACATCCAACTGATGAGTCACAAGTAGGACGAAACTTGCGTTCTGCACTCCGCTTGCCAGTCAAAATCCAACTTAAACAAACTGATGTAACAACTAATTTATTATTTAGTAGTTGGTATGAGTAAGGTTGCCGTAATTGAAAAGTCTAGGCCATTGATTCGCAACAAACTTGAACAGCTTCTAAATGAATAAATCAGATCCCACTGTGTCTGTCAGTTCACATGTATGGGTGAACGCGTGTACATAGGGAGGAGCAATTTTGATATAGATGTAACGATAGCTGAACACAAACCTAAATAAATGCAGAGACAAATAAACATTAAGGACAAAAAAGGAGTACATGATAACGACACTCATCATCGATTGGTAAGCATTTAGTTGACACAGACCACAAAATTGATATCAAATCATCCTTTGTGGTATTGTATAAGAGTTCTTTAGGATGTATACTCAAGTTCTTTGAAGCATTAGATATGCAGAAGTTCGAATTTAATGAATGGATTTAATGGTTATTCTACTTTCATGTATGTTAATTTTGCATAAAATTACTAGGTTTGGTTTCCAAGAACACGACTAGAAGTTATTATATATATTTAGTGACATAATTAGGCAGTAATAGTTTTAAGTATACATATTGTAACTATAGGGAGACTAGATAGAATCGCATTCACAATAATTTTCTGGACAAGATTAAATTAGTATTATCTGCATTTAATATTAATGATAGTTACTTATCTGAAACCATCTGTAGCTCATCTAATATCTATTTCCACCTAACATAATCTCAGCAGAATATTTTCTTTACTTCATACTAACCTAGATTACATATTCTGTGTAGTTTCATTACATTACTCAAATATGCATGAATATATGTTTGTTTGAGAATATCATCCACATACTTAAAGGTATTACTGTACTACTATGCATTGAAATCTCAACATAATGATTTATTTCAGTTAAATTCAGCTTAATCTTGTGATAAGCTGTCATCAACCGATTATTAGAATGTCGATATTATTAATGATATCAATACATGCTTTAACTTCTCAGATATTTTTGTTTTCAATTTTTTGGCATTTCGGTGTAGATTATGATAACATATACCATGTTAGTTACTTATAAACAATTCTTAATGTATAAAATAAAATCTTTAATGAAAATCACCCTAAAATAGATACGTTTTACCATATAAATAGATAGGGAATTTTTTGAGAGTTTTGACTTAATTAGGTGTTATGGAGATTATTGAATGTTAATTACATATCACGAATTGGTCTGAATTAGACAACCATTGATCAACAGGAAGCACTGAGCAGTTATTTCTTTCTGGTGTGGAACTACTCAATAGTGCTCATCCACAACCCCAC
Organism: Schistosoma mekongi; assembly: GCA_034768735.1. Taxonomy (NCBI): domain Eukaryota; kingdom Metazoa; phylum Platyhelminthes; class Trematoda; order Strigeidida; family Schistosomatidae; genus Schistosoma; species Schistosoma mekongi. The sequence goes on along the minus strand of CM068309.1, from coordinate 6,471,504 downwards.
CAGGGATCGAACCCATGACCTTCAGGCACAGTGGTGAACCCTTGAGCGTTAGTAAACTGGGTAGGCTCTTAACCGTTAATCTTTCTAAATCAGTCAATTTTAATGACAAAGCGTTCGCCGTTAAGCCAGAAGATCTTGGGTTCGATCCCTGGTGTAGTCATAGTTGCTCACTGTTGAATAGTCCCATACTAGGACAAAACATACAAGCCAGTCAAACTAAGCAGGTACAGAATTATTAAAGTATTTATTCAGTCATAATATAGCATGTGTACAATATTATATGGAAGTGTTAATGTCAGTCAAAAATACTTATTAGCATAAATACTGTAAACTCCGCCTGTAGCGCTCCTAGGGTTACTGCAGGTCCCAAGCCCGGGTAAAGTAAGACGGTTGGACATGGGGCTCGCATCCCCATCCCGTAAAAACCCAAACTTGTTAAAAAAACGCAAACCAGATTAAACAAGATAAACCATTTAAACTCTGTCCTGGGAGTAGAAGGATTTATAATACCTCATGATGAAAGCTGAAATTCTTCGGAAGTCATGAGGCCGATGACCCCCCTCCTAACAACCAGAGCAAATATTTTTATAGGTACATGGAATGTTCGAACAATGTGGGAGAGCGGGAAGACAAATCAAATAGCTGCAGAAATGAGGAGATACAACTTGACAATACTCGGAATCAGCGAAACCCATTAGACTCAAGCTGGACAGAAAACATTGGCTTCGGGAGAGATGCTACTATACTCCGGTCACGAAGAGGAAAATGCTCCTCACACCCAAGGAGTTGCTCTGATGCTGTCCAAGGAGGCACGTAATGCACTTGTGGGATGGGAACCACATGGACCCAGGATCATCAAAGCACCTTTCAAAACAATGAAGAAAGGGATTACAATGAGTATTATCCAATGCTATGCACCAACCAACGACGGCAACGACGAAAACAAAGATTAGTTTTACGATAGACTGCAATCAATTATAGCAAAGTGTCGAGGAAAGGATCTGACAATCCTGATGGGGGACATAAACGCCAAAGTCGGAATGGACAACACTGGATATGAAGAAATCATGGGAGGACAGGTGCTGGGAGACAGAAATGACAATGATGAAAGACTTGCAAACCTATGTGCCTTCAACAAATTGGTTATAGGTGGTACAATATTCGCCCACAAACGCATACACAAGGCTACATGTGTCTCACCGGATTATACTACAGAGAATCAAATCGATCATATATGTATCAACTTTATTGATTATGATAAGGCGTTTGACAGTGTAGACAGGAGAACACTATGGAAACTTCTTCGACACTACGGCGTACCAGAGAAACTCGTCAACATCATCCGGAACTCTTACGGCGAAACAGTGCAAAATTGTGCATGGAGGAAAACTGACAAATGTATTCCCAGTGAGGACCGGAGTCAGACAAGGATGCCTGCTCTCACCTTTTCTCTTCCTCCTAGTGGTTGACTGGGTCATGAAGACCTTCACATCTGGGGGGATGTACAGAATTTAATGGACAAGTAGAATGCAACTCGATGATCTGGACTTTGCGGATGATCTAGCTATCTTAGCACATACACACCAACAGATGCAAGCAGAGACAACCAGTGTAGCAGCAACTTCAGCATCAGTAGGCTTGAACATACATAAGGGAAAGAGCAAGATTATCAAATACAACACAGGGAGCACCAACCCAATTCAACTTGATGGAGAAAGTCTGGAAGAAGTGAATACTTTCACATATCTGGGGAGCATCATCGATGAACAAGGAGGGTCCGATGCAGATGTAAAGACAAGGATTGGCAAAGCCAGGGCAGCACTCCTACAGTTGAAAAACATATGGGACTCAAAACAAATATCAACTAACCTCAAAGTCAAACTCTTCAATTCGAACGTGAAGACAGTTCTGCTGTATGGAGCTGAAACTTGGAGAATTGCCGCAAACATCATCAGAAGGGTACAAATATTTATAAACAATTGTCTACACAAAATACTGAATGTCCATTGGCCAGAAACTATCGGCAACAGTCTACTATGGGAGAGAACAAACCAACTTCCAGGTGAAGAGGAAAATAGGAAAAGACGTTGGAAATGGACAGGATACACATTGCTCAGATCATCAGACTGCATCACGAGTCAAGCATTAACATGGAATCCAGTTGGGAAACGGCAAAGAGGGAGGTCAGAGAACACACTGCGTCGAGAATCGGGAGCAGACATCAGAAGGATGAGCAGCAACTGGAAGCAGCTGGAAAGGATTGCTCAGGACAGAGTTCAATGGAGAATACTAGTGAGTGGCCTATGCCCCTTTGTGAGGAGTAACGGCCGTATGTAAGTTAGTATTTGCTATAACAAACACTGCGAAAATAAATGAAAATTACTCTCGCAAGCAGACCACAGACTTCATTGGTGTTCACCAAGCATAATTAAGTACTATACAATCCTCGTTGTTCCGACTTTAGTATGTTTTATAAGTAGTGTAAATGCTATTTTAGACCGGCAACATCTACTAGACTGACGCACACATAGATCATTAGGAAATGCTCAACTTCCGGTTGGAGCACATCTTCTAGCCTATGGAAGTTTGGTACAAGAGTATAAAATGTGGATTGGCTCGTCAAGTCGTTCTAAAACAATTTGTTTCAGAGATAGAATCATTAAACGATGCAACTTACCGCAACCTGGCCACTTACTAAGTTTAAGGTTGATAATATTTTAAAAACTGTTCACTGTGTTACAAACAATGACTCAATGATCTGGATTTCCGTTTTGATTATTATTTAAAGTGCCCATGTTAGTGCATATGCTAATGACGTCACGTGGAAAACTTTTAACTTTGCTGGGTCAGAGCCCTAATTTTCATGGCATTGTAGAAAAATTAACGTATCGCCTTGTTTGTTCCTCCTCCTAATTCTAAATGCAGTCGAGAGTTTTCTCAAATTAGCCAAGCTGATCCGTAACAACTGAGTACTAGAGTATCGGAATATTACTTCAAATCTTCTGTCGACCTAAAGGTTTCTTCCCGACCAAGTATCAATCTTAGTTATTATTCTCGAAGAGAAATAACTAAACGTCGTCATAAAGTGGTCGATTGCTTTACTAATGTCAGCAAGAATGAGTAAATTCTAAAGTGATACAATAATAATATTAATAATAAAATAATAATAATAACTTTAGTCATTAGCATGTTTAGTAAAATATGAATTTTCAGTATAAATTGTCTCAACAAGTCACTCTTTTTCTGTGTACATGTCTGAAAAATGACACATTCATATACATATATGTCAACAAAAATAAGTGTTTGGTAATACCAAAACTATCTTATCGCTTCAGATAATATATTAAACGAAAAAACCTACTTTGAAGTTAGAGAGACATGCAAAGACCTAGATAGAATAGAGGTGAAAGTCACACCAAGATAAGTAACATTCGGCGTAGTCATAATTATACAACCTCCAATTTTACAAACATCGTGCGAATTCACAAGAGCACCTAGCTATTTTTCATGTCTTAGACTTAAATTGACTGTCTGACATATGAAGAGATTAGGTTAAAGACCATTAAAACTACAGCATTGTTCAACATTCGCTAAGAAACAGTTCATTCCACAACAATCTAAGGAAGAAGAAACAGGCACACAAATGGTAAGATCATCTGCGTGCCTAACAAAGGTATTTTTCATAGAAGAGGGAAGCGATGATTCGACTACATGCGCATGAATAATGCCTTCCGATTTTATGCACATGACCTGGAACAGTTCATCTGCCTGCGTCAACAATATTCGGGAGTCATGAGTGCTGTAGGTAGGCAGACAGTATGTATGTATGTATGCATGTATATATGTGTGTGTATGTATGTATGTATAATCAACATAGAACCTGGCACATGTGTGCATCGGTTCAAGTTGCCATACCTCTGTGGCACCGCAAGATTAACACCACCACCATTAGTAGTAGTTACTTCAATAAAATAAAATAATATAAGTAACGAAGAGGTGTGAATATATATAGAATACGGTTCACGAAGCGTAGAAAGAAAGTTATGGAATAATTTAAAGCTCATGATTTAAGGGAGGACGATAAATGAATACATCTGCGCCATTGTGACCGATTCTGGGCCATGTCACTCAGTGTTTCTAGCCACTAGTTATGGTAATCGCGAGGACACCATCCAGGTAGTCTGCAGCTACCGACACGACTCAAACCGGCAGTCAGTGACTTCATGGACTGGTGCCATATTTTCGTTTGGCCGCCTCCAACTCTCTTCCATCCTATTCCTATATCAGCCAACATTGCGCATCGAGACAGACGGTGGTTGGGCATACGCAACACATGTTCCAACCACCTCAGTCGATGAAGATTCACAACCTCATCGACTGATTTACCACATTTGCCTAACACCCGTTGTCTAATCTCCGTGATCCCAGCTAACGCGAGCGATGTTTCGTAGACATCGATGGTCAAAAACTAATAACCTTCGAGTGTCGTCTACTCTTAATGGCCACGTCTCACATCCATACAGTAAGACAGAGCGAACTGTTGCGCAGTACACTCTCCCTTTCGTTGAGAGACGAATATCTCGTCTACGCCATAGGTGACGTAAGTTGGAAAAAGCCAAACGAGCATTTTCAATTCGTACTGAGATTTCGTCAGATTTTGACTAACCCATTATGGCTAATCAGACTTCCAAGATAAGTGAAGTGGTCGACGTGCTCAACTACTTCACTCCCTATCCTTAGTTCAGGGGTTGACGAAAACCAGTCCTGGAGTAATAGTTTGCAATTACAGGGGGAGAAACGTATTCCGAAAATGCTTGCATTCGAGCTTATTGCTGTTAAAAGCTTCTGCATCGTATCAGCGTCTTCGCCAAACAGGACTATATCGTCAGCATATTCTAAGTCAATAAGTGGATCTCCTGGTAGGAGATCAATTCCTGAAAAGTCAGACGATGAAAGTGTAACTTCCAACAGTATGTCAACTATGAAATTAAACAAAAATGGGGAAAGTGGGCAGCCTTGACGGACACCACTTGATGTTACGAGTTGAGATGACAGTTCGCCATATGCTCTGACACGACTAATGGTGTTTGAGTAAAGAGCCTTAACAAGTTTTATGTACTTCTGGGGTACGTCTTTCAATGAAAGACACTGCCATAGAACTTCAGTCTCCTGAGTCAAATGCCGCCTTCAAGTCAAGGAAAACCACTATAGTCGGCCGCCGAAAAGTATGTCTGTGTTCTAAGATCTGGCAAATGGTGAATATCTGGTCTATACAACCGCGACCAGGTCTGAAACCAGTCCCATTTCCTCGTATTTGTTGATCACGAGTTGCAGTTAAGCGTCTGATGATAATTATAGAAGCTAGTATTTTAGACACTATATTAGTCACTAATTCCTCTATGGTTATTGCAGAACGATTTTGACCCTTTCTTATATACTGGTATGATTAACGATCGACACCAGTCAGAAGGAATTATGTCAAGTTCCCAAACCTTAGTCAAAATATCAGTCAGCCTAGTTGTCAAAGTGGGACCACCATCCTTAAACACCTCTGGGGATAATCCGTCTGGACCCGCTGCTTTGCCTCGCCTTAGATTGGCTATAGCTTTTCGACTTCGATAAGAGTCGGGGGACCTAAGTCGACTTTCTATTCCGTCTGTCTCGAAATAGTGTAGCTGAGTAGCTGAAGGCCAACTAAACTGTTCCTTGAAGTGTTCAGCCCATCGTTCTAAACGTCTAGACTGAGAGCTAATAAGCGTTCCATCTTTTTCGAAAATCGTCTCACTAACGCTGGATTTTTTAACTTTGGTTTCTTTTATTAACTTGAAAAGTTGTCTAGTGTTACCTATCGCCGCTGCCTTTTCCATTTCCTTTGCTTTCGTTACCCACCACTGCTCACGGCCGTTTCGCAGACTTTTCGTCAGTTTATTCCTGATTACACGTCGCTCATCATCGTGTTCGGAGCCCGATGGGATAAGTCTTTGGGAGTCTATTAAATCAACAGAAGCCACTGAGATCCATTGATTTTTCTTGACATGTTGATTTAAGTCCTTGATAGATATCATTGTAGATGCCACAGCTGCTTGAACATCTTGCCAAGCAGTATCTAGTCGGGACGCATCTTTATAATTGCCCAAGTGATTCCTCAGTTGTTCCTGGAATTTAATCTTGGCTGTTTCATTACTAAACTGAATTCTAAAAGGTTTTCCTGTGGTAGTTTTTCTTCACCCGGTAAGACGCAAGCAAATGCGTGCTCGCACTAGAGCGTGGTCGGAGTCCAAACATGTACTCCAGAAAGATCGGCAATCTTCTATCGAGCCTCTCCATCGATGACTAATCGCAATATGGTCTATTTGAGTCAACCGTTGAGTAGGGTCAGGATGTCGCCATATTAAACGAAATAAGCGATTATCTGAGCAAAGCTGCAGCAGACGGTCGCTGTTATCCGTTCTCTGGGCTGAAACACTAAAGCATCCACCTAAATGTCTTTCAGATTGGTTCAAGCTACCTATTTGGGCGTTAAAATCACCAGCCAAGATTACCAAATCCGAGTGTTTGGCCCTATGAAGTAGTTCAGAAAGTTTTCTGTAAAATTCATTTTTCACTTCATCCAGGCTACAGTCGGTGGGAGCGTAGGCAGATACAACGAAAAGACACCGGCGTGTGTCCCTATGTTTCCGAGTTCTTACTGAACCATTTAGTCGGATGGCACATAGGAGACTGTCGACAGAAATCCATTCGAGATGTGCCTGTTCTGCTTTTATGCTTAACGCAATACCTACACCGGCAAGCCCACGAGAAGTTGCTGTAGAATCGCCAGATAAACGAAGAGTGTATCGCGAAGGTTGTTCATTCTGACTAGGTGAGGTCAAGTGAATGATCACGCTAGGATCTTGTATGCGTGTTCCGGAGACGCAACATACATCAATGGCGCGGGATTCTAATGTCTTAGCTAGGGAGGCTAGTTGCCCTATTTGAAACAGGGTTCGTACATTGAATGCACCAATGTGAAGTTCGGAGCGTGGTCTTAGTATGCTCAGGACGTTATTTCGTGGGCCGGAATCGTTAGCACTAATGACACAGGAGAAAGTTGAAGATAAGGATTTGGGCTTGAAGGTAGGGGCATGATAAATATTAGGAATAGAAGGAGTTTGACTAAAATGGCAGTGATCATGCGTGTTGTTAGAGGTATGAGAGCGGTTATCTCTTCCCAGTTGCCCACATTGTGCAATGGTTCTTCTTGATGTGCCTGAAAAGCAAAATGTGTTAGGGTTGATCTGAAAGACTTGGGAGCGTGACCGCAGTGCCCAAGGAACAACTGCTTGAGGCCGGTCACACACGGCCTTTTTGAGAGAGGTTTTCGTTGTTGTAGCTCCGTACTTGTTGAGACCTTACTGCCGGAGACGGAAATCTGTGGAGTAAGGTCGACCTTTTCAAACCCCACCCTTCCTTTGTGCGAAAGCAGCATTGCTGCTATGCTGGTTGTCCGAAGAAAACACCTTACTGCCGTCACACCTCTGTACAGCCGGCAGTACGACTTCGTCCTCGGACCTTATATTTGCTGCTTTTGGTCTCACCGCTGATCATCCAACCTGCTTGGTATGGTAGGATCTAGAGGAACGATTGTTCCAGCCAGTATAGCCTGATTGAGTCATCGCGATAGGCAAGCCCGACAACCACGTTAAGGTAGCAGCACAATCGGGCGGCGGACGGATATCAGAAATATCAGCAATGGCCTGTACCCAATGAGAGAGAGGCCGTGGTTTATCAGAAGTTTAAATCAGAATCTCATCCTAAATCATGTTATCTGGGAGAAAATACATTAAACAGCAAATTCAGTGATAATAATAACAACACCAAGAGGAAACAAACAGATCGTATGATAATTTATAAAATATATAAAACGTTCACATGTGTGTTCCAGTTACTGATAAAATGCAAACAGTCTATGGGGTATGTATTGATGACTGTAGTGAAAGATGTCAAAATATTCGAGAAGTGCTAATGTATTGCGAATTTAAGAGAATACTTCAAAACCTACTAGCGAACGTAAGACCCGCGACTCAACAACAGGTAGGCTAAGCTATTTCGTAGCACCCCAGCCCAACTCACTAGAGAAATAACTCCAACGTCAGCAAGAAGCGCTTGATTCGACAGGCAGCCTGGTAGATAGATAACAAACACACATCTCATGCGTATATATACAAAAAGGGAGGACGTCCTTGGAATGTCACGAATAGCGTACTAAAATAAACTACCATCCAATAAGATTTAGAGTCTTGCTAATTGAGAAACACAAACTGAGGGTGAAAAAGAAACTTTTTGGCGCAAAAACGAGAAATTTAAATTTACACAAGTAAATCATGTAGATAGCAGGTTCGCCGAGAGAATTTAGGACATTCGACATTCCCAACAAGAGGAAATTGTTTGAGGATAAAATGCACGTCTGAAACCAGTGGTAATATCAAACAAAAGCGTATGCATTAACATATGCGTACAAGACGGCTTCGGGAAGTATATGTTAACTACGAAATACTCTTGAAGTGCACCCTTGATGGTGTGGGCAAGAGTTCATGAATATCACTATTGGAAGAAGGCTGTGATTCGAGTACTATATTTCAGTAACGATACACTTCGTTATTCCATTGACTAACATCGAAAAAGTACAAACACAATCAATGTATATTAAAAGTCTGAACGAGAAGTAGGTGGAGTATTTGTCAATGTAACAACTAACGAACACGAGATCGAAAGTCAAAAATCGTTACAAGCAAGATCAGTGTGTCCAATGTATGTATAAATGCAACAAGTATACAATGTTTAATGTTCTGACAAAAGTCTAATTATTATGCATGGAAAATAGTTAATTTGATATTCGTTACTGCCTCATAGAAATAAAATATGCATACACTGATACTAGACAGCCTATACACTATCAGGTTACGCCTGTTTTCTAACCAGAGTAAATTCTAGCGAGTAAACACACGTACAAATAAGAGGAAACTAGAAGGTAGTGATGAATGGACAGGAAGTTATATTTGATCGTTAGTAGATTGTAAACGGATAATAACATTCATATCGAATGATTAAGTAAGAATTCGCTTCCCACATTGAGTCGCGTAGTTATCTAGTGGTGATGCTTGGCCTGACCCGTTCAGCTTGTCATGCTCACTATAAGAAACACAAACGACATCAATAACGAGAGCCTATCCAGCTATTTATTCGGGTAATTATTTACCGCTATCCTCAATACTACTACACTACATTTAACTATCAAATTAGATGGAAAATAGCATATTAACAGTTTATTAATCTGAGTGTCCAGTAGGCTCGTTATAGTGAGTTCATCTGAGAGAGATACGATTGACTTTGAATCATGCTATAACAGGAAGAAATTATTAATCCTAGCACTCAATGAGCTAGACTCAGTTTGGAAGGAATAATAATGCATCGACATCATATTTAAGCTTCGTACAACAGAAGGTATAAGGCGCCAAGCGCAAAGAGTGTGTGGTGGTCATCTAGAGAACTAATCATTCACCCCCTCCCCAGACATTGCTGTTAATTCAAGTAAATTAAATTCTAATAAAGGTTGCACTTACTATATGTACTTACATTATTTGTTAATATAATGTTTATTCCCATTTGTGACTGTTTGTAAGGCGTTATTGACTTGTAAGTGTTCCTCAGCTGCCACGACATTTAGTATGGATACATTTACCAGGCGAAACAATAAGCCTGAATCAGAAAGTAATATTCCAAGTGGTATGCCACATTATACTACCAGCTAATTTAGCAACTAAATCTAGATTTAATGTAGCTAAGAACACTGGGACAGTAAGTAGACGGTTCAGTAGACAATAAAAGTGGTGGGTAAAGTTGAGCTTTTTATTGAAACTATAATAGAAACCAATTATTAAATCTCTAGATCAATGAACAGAACATGACTCAGAACAAATTGTATAGACTCACATCTTATTTAGTACACTTTAGGAAAAGGTAAAGCGAACAGCAGACAGAGCTGCAGAAAAGTACAAGGACATAAAATGTATTTTTGGCTTATTAAAACATCATTGACAATATATAAATATTAAAAACGTATCAGTGAACTCAGTAGCCAAATGGTGAACATAGTGGCGTTTGATACGGAACAAACTACGTTTGAGTCACGGTGTGAAAATTAACGCTCGGATGCAGATACATCCAGCTGACGTGTCCTGACCAGAGCAAAACGCGCCTCCAGGATTCCGCTTGCCAACCACAATCAATTGAAACTATACTTGTGAACTATCGCCATATTGAGGAAACTCGAACAAGATGCACATGTGGCAACAGAGACTGATCAATTTCAGTCCATAACAAATCTATAGAAAGATCGAAATATATTCTAATTACGTATTGTTAAAAGCCTATTACATACAGTAGTTACTCCTCACAAAGGGGCATAGGCCACTCACTAGTATTCTCCATTGAACTCTGTCCTGAGCAATCCTTTCCAGCTGCTTCCAGTTGCTGCTCATCCTTCTGATGTCTGCTCCCGATTCTCGACGCAGTGTGTTCTCTGACCTCCCTCTTTGCCGTTTCCCAACTGGATTCCATGTTAATGCTTGACTCGTGATGCAGTCTGATGATCTGAGCAATGTGTATCCTGTCCATTTCCAACGTCTTTTCCTATTTTCCTCTTCACCTGGAAGTTGGTTTGTCCTCTCCCATAGTAGACTGTTGCCGATAGTTTCTGGCCAATGGACATTCAGTATTTTGTGTAGACAATTGTTTATAAATATTTGTACCCTTCTGATGATGTTTGCGGCAATTCTCCAAGTTTCAGCTCCATACAGCAGAACTGTCTTCACGTTCGAATTGAAGAGTTTGACTTTGAGGTTAGTTGATATTTGTTTTGAGTCCCATATGTTTTTCAACTGTAGGAGTGCTGCCCTGGCTTTGCCAATCCTTGTCTTTACATCTGCATCGGACCCTCCTTGTTCATCGATGATGCTCCCCAGATATGTGAAAGTATTCACTTCTTCCAGACTTTCTCCATCAAGTTGAATTGGGTTGGTGCTCCCTGTGTTGTATTTGAGAATCTTGCTCTTTCCCTTATGTATGTTCAAGCCTACTGATGCTGAAGTTGCTGCTACACTGGTTGTCTCTGCTTGCATCTGTTGGTGTGTATGTGCTAAGATAGCTAGATCATCCGCAAAGTCCAGATCATCGAGTTGCATTCTACTTGTCCATTAAATTCTGTACATCCCCCCAGATGTGAAGGTCTTCATGACCCAGTCAACCACTAGGAGGAAGAGAAAAGGTGAGAGCAGGCATCCTTGTCTGACTCCGGTCCTCACTGGGAATACATTTGTCAGTTTTCCTCCATGCACAATTTTGCACTGTTTCGCCGTAAGAGTTCCGGATGATGTTGACGAGTTTCTCTGGTACGCCGTAGTGTCGAAGAAGTTTCCATAGTGTTCTCCTGTCTACACTGTCAAACGCCTTATCATAATCAATAAAGTTGATACATATATGATCGATTTGATTCTCTGTAGTATAATCCGGTGAGACACATGTAGCCTTGTGTATGCGTTTGTGGGCGAATATTGTACCACCTATAACCAATTTGTTGAAGGCACATAGGTTTGCAAGTCTTTCATCATTGTCATTTCTGTCTCCCAGCACCTGTCCTCCCATGATTTCTTCATATCCAGTGTTGTCCATTCCGACTTTGGCGTTTATGTCCCCCATCAGGATTGTCAGATCCTTTCCTCGACACTTTGCTATAATTGATTGCAGTCTATCGTAAAACTAATCTTTGTCTTCGTCGTTGCCGTCGTTGGTTGGTGCATAGCATTGGATAATACTCATTGTAATCCCTTTCTTCATTGTTTTGAAAGGTGCTTTGATGATCCTGGGTCCATGTGGTTCCCATCCCACAAGTGCATTACGTGCCTCCTTGGACAGCATCAGAGCAACTCCTTGGGTGTGAGGAGCATTTTCCTCTTCGTGACCGGAGTATAGTAGCATCTCTCCCGAAGCCGATGTTTTCTGTCCAGCTTGAGTCTAATGGGTTTCGCTGATTCCGAGTATTGTCAAGTTGTATCTCTTCATTTCTGCAGCGATTTGATTGGTCTGTAGCGGTAAATAAGTTTCAAAATAAATAAGTACTTAGGTCGTCGACATTGATGCTGACCGTGTTTGTTTTAGCGGACACAACTAGTTGAAGATGGTCGGTTACGTATCATCACCAGTTCACGTCACGCCACACCGTGAGACGCATCTCTCTAGTTTGCCAGCCTAGACGTTGCTACCCCATTGACACTCTATTCACGACCAAATATAACTTCTCTTCCATTCTTCATTGCCTTCTGATTAATCCTCATTCGTAAGAGTGGGTTCCGATGTTAGAAGTTGCTCTGGTAATGCCGCAAACGTAACATGGTTACATAACCGTTGCACCTCACTCTGTTTAGAAATGTTCACACATGGGTTAGATACTAGTTGCAAGAGTAGTACGCTCCACTTGTTGCTCATTAAATGCGAAAAAACGGGTCTCAAAATAAGTCTGCTCAAACCATTGAGAATCATTTGTGATATCCACTGAGTTGATTAGTCCTTAATAAAACAAAATGATATGATGTCTTTCCACAACATTCCTCTGATTTTAAGCGGTGGAACAGACTTTCTCGTCTTGCTAACCATTAGTTAATTGTCAAACGTAAAACCAACTCTATTTCACTTGATTTTGATGGCCTAACTGTCTAATTTACGTGGAAGTTATTTTATTAGGTGGCTGCCTAAATTCCACCACTACCACCACTGCTAAACGTGTGTTGACCAGACACTCTAATACGTATTAAATAAGAGATAATTTTGCTAAACCCCTATATATTAAAAAAGATAGTGGGAAAAATGCACTGAAAGATTTCAACTGTGTCACTGTACATAGTAAACTGTGTGCGAAAACGATTGGTGGTCTTAATCAGTTGGGATATTTTACCCAACGTCCAGTGGTCGGTCTGCATAATAAAGTCTGATTAGTTTTTAGTCTCATTTTACTAAACCTATAATCCCATTCCCTTCATTCGTAACTAGTCGGAAAACCAAAACTTAACAAAGACATTCCCGAAAACTTCAAGTGAATGGATGTTTTTAAATAAAGAAGGACAAGCAGTTTGAGTGAATTGCATTAAACATGTTCTCAAATTAGTGGGGCGAGAATTTTCAAAAATTTTCCTGCCGCATAATTTGTAGTCTTCATAAGATGAAAGCAAAACCTAAAGCCGATTAACACTTGTTATGCTTGTGTTCATTTTTTTCTAAACTGCTGTCTACTACTACGATTAACCGTGACCGCAGACTTTTGTTAACCAAAATTTACCAGTCGTATGATGGTGGTTGTCAACATGGTGGATATGCGTTCCAGTGGTTGACTAGAGTTCACCTTCATACACAAACTCCCGAGGCACGTAACTGAGCTCAAATTTATGTGTTACAGAATTATGAAAAAATGAGACGTGGAGATCCAGGAGATTTTGTTAGTTCATGATCTTACAGTAGGATTTCGGAAGTAGTATAATGTCGCAAACTTATACGCAGATTTTTATTTACTCCCACTCTTTATTTTTAACTGTACAACAAGTTTGCATTTTATGACTGGATTGTAAATCATACGGATGAATAAATTTTACATAATGTACTCTGACAAAAACTCCGCCTGTAGCTCTTATTAGGTTACTGCCGGTCCCGAGCCAGGGTAAAGGAGGAGAGTTGGGCATAGAGCTATCATTTCCATCCCGTAAAACACAAGCTTCCAGAAAAAACGTTAACCAGATTAAACAAACTAAACCATTTAAACTCTGCTCTAAGGGAAATGAATTTGACGCCTCATGGTGAAAGCCTATGTTCTTTGGAAGTCATAAGTCCGATGCACCTTCTTACAAACACAGCAGACATTTTTATATGTACATGGAGTGTTCGGACAATGTGAAAGAGCAGAAAGACCTGTGGTGCACCTGGTGTGTGACCAAGTTACGTTTGCGGCATTACCAGAGCAACTTCTAACATCGGAACCCACTCTTACGAATGAGGATTAATCAGAAGGCAATGAAGAATGGAAGAGAAGTTATATTTGGTCGTGAATAGAGTGTCAATGGGGTAGCAACGTCTAGGCTGGCAAACTAGAGAGATGCGTCTCACGGTGTGGCGTGACGTGATCTGGTGATGATGCGTAACCGACCATCTTCAACTAGTTGTGTCCGCTAAAACAAACACGGTCAGCATCAATGTCGACGACCTAAGTACTTATTTATTTTGGGGAATTTTTACCGCTACAAGAGATTATACCCTTACATGCGGACACTGATTGTCCCGACAGATTACCTTATTGTTCTTTTTGTTAAATTCAAAATGGACAAAAAGTTAAACTTCACTTCTAACGATACTTTTAAAGAAACAGACTTTTATATGGTAAAGCACTTGTTTTACCGTGCTACACTTCAAATTGGCCCTTGGGTTTATTATTGAGACTATATTTTCGGTAATTTTACTCTAATTTTGTAATTTTTGGTTTGTTGAAGATGGTAGATTACCGTTCTACTATTCACTAAGTTTTGACCAATCTACACTCAAATTAGCCTAACCACACTGATAGCTACTGCTATCTGTACAAAGTTAGATTATACACCATAAAGTTTGAGCCTAGCAAAATCAGAGGGATCCTGCAGAGCTTGGATAAACACAAGGTCTCTGATCCTAACAAAATAATAGTTTATTCTCACGTAACAAACATGGTCAGCATCAATGTCGAGGACCTATTTACCTATTTATTTTGGGGATTATTCGCCGCAACCAGTTCTTTTGTTCAGATGAGTCACTCGCAGTCATTCTAGTAGCGTGTTCTTTCGCTATAGTAGTTGAGCAAACAGATCAACTGTCCTGTTATTATATTGGTGACTTTTTCAACTTATCATTAACACCAGTATTTTACAGTCAACAAACCCACAGACTTATCGTAAATACTTACGCAGTGAGGTAAGTGTCAAATTCAAAGTACCACCCTTTAAATTGATCACACAGCATGTCACAGGTGACAAAAAATCTGCAGCCTGATTTACGGAATATGGTTTTTCGAACAATGGTTGCAAGATGGGTAGGTTCTGGAGTGGAAAATAAATATAATTCAACTTCCAAGTAAAACCAACAAATGAAGCATTACTAGACATATTAAGTGTCGCTAACTGGGGCAATGAATTGAACAGTAAGACTATTACTTTTGGAAGTAATTATGACTAAAACAGATAAAGGGTTCCAACACAAATATGTACCAAGGGGTCGCCCTCCACAGAATGAAAGTCTCAACATAAAATGATAACACCGGTTGAAAGCCGATGTAGGACAACTACCTTTTCCAAAAGCATATACTAATTCAAAGTAAATAAACCAAACGTAAGCACAGAGTAGATTCTTACGTGCAATAGCAGTGACAATGCTGAGCAAAATAAAGAGTAAATTCAAAAAAATAAAAACAAGTCAATACTTCCTGTTCATTGTAAGCGTCAACAAGTAAATAAAGTTAGAAGTCTACACTCAAGTCTTTACGTAGGGACTTCGCAGCCCCATTACAGTAAATCAATGAGGCAGGTTGATAGATGTTTTTTGATTGCCATTATCATTATTCTACATAGTCGCACCTGTATTGGACATAGACTGGATGTTTTTCTTGTTACACGTCAATGCGGCAGCTACAAATGTTTTACGCATTGCTGCTCTTATTCGTGTTTTTGTACCAATGATGGTTTACTGTTCTGATATTAATTTCACGATTTTCAGCAATATTTGCGTTTGATTTCCAAATTAAATCGCTACACGTTGTAAATTATCCAAACTTTGTTGTTAATGGTCATTAATAAAAATATTTGAGTATTTCTTTATTTCCCCAGTGTTTTGTGCGATTGTAGCCTATGTTTTGACGATTTCATCTCATTAGTGTTTGATGTATGAACGGTTATGGCTGTTTTCCTGTTATCAATCACTTTCACAATGTGCTTTTCACATGTAGGCGCATTAAATGCATATTATTGTGTGTGTCAAGAAGTGATGAAATATTCTGCTCTTAAATAAGTTATACGCCTCGTGGTGTCCATTTATATTTTGTACTTTTATGTAGACTTATCTAAGCATGGGTGTATTACTCATCAGTTGTGATCTACGGTTTCATTTTAGACAATTCATGTTGTTAGTATGCTTACTCATCAGAAACGAGATTATTATAGAGTTGAACTTAACGTTCTGTGACAGCATTTATAAATTAGTGTGATAACAATTGTATGGGGTATAGGATAAAACTATTGGAATACTTATTCCCAACCAACCTGATTTTGCCATATTCATCATGAACTTTCGTAATACACAGTCAGATCTTCAATACGTTTTAAGAGTATCGTCTGATTTATATGTTCTTTGGTGTTATTACTTAGACTACCTCTCATAATTTTGTATCGCAACTTTAGTGCTATTCGTGAATGATTCGTTTCTCAATCTACACCCATACTGGTGTACTTAAATTACCTGTAGCTAGTAGTCTGAAGCATCTGGCTGATAAGAATCAGAAGGAATGCATTGTATTTGACTTATTTTGTAAGCATTGAGATCCTTTCTTTATGTAGACTTATTAAATAGACACTCATTTTCAGTTGAGGATAATGTAACGTGTGAGCACTTAAGGTACGTGTGGGTTACAGAATATGCTTTATAACTTGGAAGGCTAGCTAATTGCTTCGTTGAGTCTGACTTATCTTCTGCTTCTATTTTGTTTAAGTTTCACTAATCTGTCTTTTTTGTTTGCAGGTTTTCATCTGAGACATAAACAGCATTTGATTATACTTACTAAGTATTTGTATCGAGGTCACTTTCGAATATTTATACAATGACGGAAAACTCATTTCACTGCATTTATTGCAATAATTACGTTTCCGCGCTTTATACACAATACACTGAGGAGATAATTAAGATGGAACGTTGTCCTAATTGTGGATATGTCTGTGATAAATATGTTGAATATGACCTTTTCTTAGTAGCCATTGATCTTTTAGTTGGTCGTCTTGAAGCGTATCGTCATATTGTTCATAATATTTCCAGTTTAAGTTTTCGGAAGTTACTTTGCATGTCAATGTTGTTAAATGCCTTTGTGTCTTGGCTTAGTGAACAACCGAAGAACGAGAACAATCTAGCTAATCTTTCTATTTCTTTCAGTTCAGATTTGTTAATTCATATTGTATCAGTTCTTTGGTGGTGTTTGTTCTTTTGCTTGACAATTATACTTTTATTTCCTCTATCCAAAATTACTACTGTGTCCAACCTGAGTAAAGTACTGCTCATTGTTAACCTCAGCAGATTGCTGACTTTTTTTCTGATTACATGGAAAAGTGAATTCCATTCTTGCTGTCCTGGTACATTACAGTTCTATCCTTTTGTTTCAACTTGTGTTGCAATAATGCCTTGTATACAAAGTTTGCGAGCTGTAAGCAATCTTAATTTCATTACAGCTTTTTGCTTGGGTACATTTGTATGTACTGTCAGCTTTTTATCATCTACGTTTGTACTACCTTATTTATTAGTGATAATGTAAATATACTGTCAATTGATTACTGTACGATTTTACTACTCAGTCTTCTACTTTCTTATTGTTTTAGTGAAATGACCATAAACTTGATATTTCTGGTGTTGTATTTTACTTTTCCGGGTTTCTATTTGGGTGATAACAGAGTTTCCGTCACTTTGGTTCCGAAATGGAGAAATACACCATTGTTATCAGAAGCCAGGCAAGTGGTTTATTTGCACCTTAAGTAGATCATTGTTAAAAAATGGAAACCTGTTTATTTCCTCAGATTACTGACTCACATTTTTAAAGACAAAATATCTGTAACATATTATTATTTCTGTTGGCTATATATCAATATTTTAAACGAGGTATCTTCATTTCTCTTAACTTGCATAAAATTGTAGAAAATTATATACTTACTGTATCCGGAGCTTTTCTGGTAACACGTTATTTGCCTGACTTCTATTTTTTAACCCAGTGAATATGTTGCCCGAGAATCAAATTCTGCATTCTGGCGTTTTCTAGACTTGATATTAGGAGATTTGGACTTCATGAAGACAAATTTAATGACCTCTGCAGAAGACCATCTTTTGATGTCTCACAATAGGCTGTTGGAAAAACGAGTCAGAGAGCTTGCTATTCAAGCTATTGGTGTGCCTAATTTAAAAAGCAGATCTTTAGAAATTTATAATCAACTTTACACCTTGTCTGTTTCATCGAGAATGTTTTCACCTACAGTTGAAATGTCGCGTCAGCTTGCTCTGACTGATGCAAGTTATTTGCTAAATTGCTCACGTGAGAGTGTCGTATACGAGTTAGCATCTCGAACTTCTGGAGTAGCTTGGGTTCTTCTCGGTAGAGAGGGTGTTTTTTCCATCGACAAACTCGAGGAGTCTGTTAAAAAGGTTGAAAATCCAATTTCACAACCAAGTAAGTTGGTTTAATTTGAACATCACTCATGTGTTGAATGTTTTGTAATATCTATGCTGTTTAATGTATCAACAACATATGCACCCTTACATTATCATTTCTATCCATAAGTGAGCAATGTATATGATTAGCAGCTGAAAGATTCAATACTCAGTTACTTAATTGAAGGTTTCTAGTTGTTTAATGCAGGTATTATTTATAATAATAATAATAGCTTTATTTGTTGTTATTGTTGTTGTTATAGGTAGTTTGCTCAGTAGTAGCGTATTACAAAGATTTTGAAGCCCTAGAAGGGACACGAAAAGAAGAACGAGCCTAAGAAGTAGGAGTAGAAGTGTAAAATAAGTAGGAAGATAAATTTAACTAAACTAATGACACGTTTAGTACTATTCCTAAGCATTTGTTTTCTTCCTTTTGTTAGTATTCAAGCCTGGGTTTCATAAGTCTTCAGTGTAATATGGGACTTTTGAGCGGAGATCTCAATTTATTGTGTGTTGTTATAGTTGAATCCAGGACCCACTGTGTGTCCTATTTGAGACTTGTTAGCTAAATGTGGTTCTGGTTTAATAGCTGACCTGAATTTATTTTTATGTCCTTGTTTTTTTTCAACACATGATATTAGTTAGCTAACAAATGTCACTCATATTATCTTATTATTGCTTTCAAGCTTTGTTTCCACTTGAAAAAGTTTATTTGTCGCCGAAAGATACCTTGAATAACATTCCTACATTGATTCTTTATGGAGATTTGAGTCATTACAAATTCTACTCATGGTATAAAACTTTGAAATCGTTGTCTGATGATGGTTTGTGTAATTTTGCATTCAGGCATTATTTTCAGGTATGTATGTTAGTTATGTTTCATTGCTGCTCTGAATACGTTGTAGCGACTTATGCAGTTATTTTTTTAACTATTAGGTTTCTAGCTTTCAGTCTCTTGCTTGGTTCATGTAACCTGATTGCCGAGTACAAGCTTATGAATTCAGATTTAAGCCACACTTTGTTTGATGACTAGTGATGCCACTTGGTTAAGTAAAGTGGGTTTTAAAGCTTCGATTTGTTAATTAAGAGTTAATTGGCTTATCCTGTAAACCACCGCTCCACCTCATATATTTCAATTTGGAAAGTTTCTAGGCTTACCAGCCCTCAAATAAGAATGGGTGCTACACATCACCTGGTCCATCTTAGGAAATAATAATCATATGCTCACTAATCACTAGCTTTGAGATGGGTTTTACAAAGTCATGAGAGAGTTCCGTCATATCATTGATAGGGTTGGATAATTGGTTGGCCATATTGCCAATTGACTAAATTTAAATATTCGGATTATCAGGTTCTGACTCAACGAACTGAGAATTTCGCGTTTGTCTTGTGATCTCATCGTCTTGGACTCGATCTTGTGTCGAGTCATCGGGGTGTTTTGTTAGACAGTCAGACAAGAATGAAAAACCTTTCTAGTGTTCTTTTCTTTGAAAGGGGCTTTGTAGTTAGCTGGTAAAAATTACTTTCAAGTTATGTTTAATAGTACTACGTAGTATCTACTTGTTTAAGCACTTTTGACGCATTATGTAAATCAAATGGAACTTGCAACCTCGTAATGTAAAGTTAAATGGCTTAACGGAGTTGCAGCAAACTTATAAACAGTGACACTTATGTCATTAAACCTAAATCGAAACCTCATTAGTTCACTTTATCATGTTAAGATAAGGTTGGGAAAATAGGTAATATTGTTGAATAACTTACGGATAAATAATAAAGAAAAAAAGTGTATCGAAATTTTTAAAGCTTAAAGGATGGAACTTAAACATATCGACCTTTTGGTTAATGAATTTTCAACAACCCTTTTCAGTGTTCGATAAATTATTACAGTCAGAGTGTTTGGTCATTTTTCTGTTGATTCAGTAAGTGGTTGTTTCATATTAGAATGTTTTTTTCACCGAAGATTTCATTTTAAATGGTTTGAGTTACCAGTGGAGTTCAAATGGCATTTTACGTCATATTTAAGACTCATTAGCAGAATGCACTGGTATCCCAGTGTTAATCCTCACATCGTGACTTGGACTTAGGATCCCTCACTTTTGATGCCAAACGCATTACTCATTCCTATGACTACTAACTTCATCTATCATCTCGTCATGCTGATGCAGTGTGGAAAATGGTGTTAAGACACATTTGTCGCAAGCTTTGCGTTAATTATGACTGGCTGACAGACTTATAGCTTAATGACTTATTTTTTCACCTGTTTTAACCTGTGAATGTGTAATATGAGCCATGAAAATTGACGATATGTATGGGCTTCAGTTCTTTGATTATAGAAATCTTGGTAATGTCCGCCATTTATCGTGGAATGATGAATTAAGCAATATTGATGCTAGGTACAGAGTACAAGGAAAACATTGTAAATCAATCGAGAAGGTCTTAAACGATCGATTGACAAATTTTGAACATGAATTAAGTATGGTCGACCACCACTGGTCTCGTCGTTTGATGTTAGCTGGATGGTGGTGGTGGTGGTAGTGGTGGTTGGGAGGTTTGAGTAAGATGTAAGGGAAGTACGGGCGGCCAAAATGACGATCTTTCTGGCGTACATGTTTGGACTCCGACCACGCTCTAGTGCGAGCACGCATTTGCTTGCGTCTTACCGGGTGAAGAAAAACTACCACAGGAAAACCTTTTAGAATTCAGTTTAGTAATGAAACAGCCAAGATTAAATTCCAGGAACAACTGAGGAATCACTTGGGCAATTATAAAGATGCGTCCCGACTAGATACTGCTTGGCAAGATGTTCAAGCAGCTGTGGCATCTACAATGATATCTATCAAGGACTTAAATCAACATGTCAAGAAAAATCAATGGATCTCAGTGGCTTCTGTTGATTTAATAGACTCCCAAAGACTTATCCCATCGGGCTCCGAACACGATGATGAGCGACGTGTAATCAGGAATAAACTGACGAAAAGTCTGCGAAACGGCCGTGAGCAGTGGTGGGTAACGAAAGCAAAGGAAATGGAAAAGGCAGCGGCGATAGGTAACACTAGACAACTTTTCAAGTTAATAAAAGAAACCAAAGTTAAAAAATCCAGCGTTAGTGAGACGATTTTCGAAAAAGATGGAACGCTTATTAGCTCTCAGTCTAGACGTTTAGAACGATGGGCTGAACACTTCAAGGAACAGTTTAGTTGGCCTTCAGCTACTCAGCTACACTATTTCGAGACAGACGGAATAGAAAGTCGACTTAGGTCCCCCGACTCTTATCGAAGTCGAAAAGCTATAGCCAATCTAAGGCGAGGCAAAGCAGCGGGTCCAGACGGATTATCCCCAGAGGTGTTTAAGGATGGTGGTCCCACTTTGACAACTAGGCTGACTGATATTTTGACTAAGGTTTGGGAACTTGACATAATTCCTTCTGACTGGTGTCGATCGTTAATCATACCAGTATATAAGAAAGGGTCAAAATCGTTCTGCAATAACCATAGAGGAATTAGTGACTAATATAGTGTCTAAAATACTAGCTTCTATAATTATCATCAGACGCTTAACTGCAACTCGTGATCAACAAATACGAGGAAATGGGACTGGTTTCAGACCTGGTCGCGGTTGTATAGACCAGATATTCACCATTTGCCAGATCTTAGAACACAGACATACTTTTCGGCGGCCGACTATAGTGGTTTTCCTTGACTTGAAGGCGGCATTTGACTCAGGAGACTGAAGTTCTATGGCAGTGTCTTTCATTGAAAGACGTACCCCAGAAGTACATAAAACTTGTTAAGGCTCTTTACTCAAACACCATTAGTCGTGTCAGAGCATATGGCGAACTGTCATCTCAACTCGTAACATCAAGTGGTGTCCGTCAAGGCTGCCCACTTTCCCCATTTTTGTTTAATTTCATAGTTGACATACTGTTGGAAGTTACACTTTCATCGTCTGACTTTTCAGGAATTGATCTCCTACCAGGAGATCCACTTATTGACTTAGAATATGCTGACGATATAGTCCTGTTTGGCGAAGACGCTGATACGATGCAGAAGCTTTTAACAGCAATAAGCTCGAATGCAAGCATTTTCGGAATACGTTTCTCCCCCTGTAATTGCAAACTATTACTCCAGGACTGGTTTTCGTCAACCCCTGAACTAAGGATAGGGAGTGAAGTAGTTGAGCACGTCGACCACTTCACTTATCTTGGAAGTCTGATTAGCCATAATGGGTTAGTCAAAATCTGACGAAATCTCAGTACGAATTGAAAATGCTCGTTTGGCTTTTTCCAACTTACGTCACCTATGGCGTAGACGAGATATTCGTCTCTCAACGAAAGGGAGAGTGTACTGCGCAACAGTTCGCTCTGTCTTACTGTATGGATGTGAGACGTGGCCATTAAGAGTAGACGACACTCGAAGGTTATTAGTTTTTGACCATCGATGTCTACGAAACATCGCTCGCGTTAGCTGGGATCACGGAGATTAGACAACGGGTGTTAGGCAAATGTGGTAAATCAGTCGATGAGGTTGTGAATCTTCATCGACTGAGGTGGTTGGAACATGTGTTGCGTATGCCCAACCACCGTCTGTCTCGATGCGCAATGTTGGCTGATATAGGAATAGGATGGAAGAGAGTTGGAGGCGGCCAAACGAAAATATGGCACCAGTCCATGAAGTCACTGACTGCCGGTTTGAGTCGTGTCGGTAGCTGCAGACTACCTGGATGGTGTCCTCGCGATTACCATAACTAGTGGCTAGAAACACTGAGTGACATGGCCCAGAATCGGTCACAATGGCGCAGATGTATTCATTTATCGTCCTCCCTTAAATCATGAGCTTTAAATTATTCCATAACTTTCTTTCTACGCTTCGTGAACCGTATTCTATATATATTCACACCTCTTTGTTGCTAATATTATTTTATTTTATTGAAGTAACTACTACTAATGGTGGTGGTGTTAATCTTGCGGTGCCATGGTGGTATGGCAACTTGAACCGATGCACACATGTGCTAGGTTCTATGTTGATTGTACATAGATACATACAGTCAGAGTATTTGGTCATTTTTCTGTTGGTTTAGGGAGTGGTGTTTTTTCATCGAAGATTTCATTTTAAGTGGTTTGAGTTGTCGTTAATTGTCTACTGTAAACATGTCTGTTGCGGTCCGGTCTGGATTATCGAACTAAGAGGATGGATATTATGATGGAATTTTTATTGAAAATTATTTACTATTTGTGCTTCACATTCATTAAATGAACGAAACAACAACGAAAAATTCTGGGTGTAAAATATTTAGTGAAGATCACCCATAAACTCAATCATAAAATTTGTGCATTTCTTTGAAACATCTTTTATTTACAATGTAACTAGGTTGTCACAACCCTTATTATTATTATTATGTTTATTTAATCCTCCTTTGAAAGGATCGAAATTCGAGTGAAACAAACCTAAATGGTTATGGTGTAGAACTTGCATTGAAAAGTACTGAATATAAAGCCATGGATGATACAAAATCTGAAGGTATGTTTAAATACACGAATTATAAGTTTCTGTATAAGTACACTATTTGTTGTTATAGTTACTAACACGTTACGAATAGCTTCATAGTTTCAGTGTGTTTATTATATGATTATCAGTGGAGTTCAGATGGCGTTTTACGTTATATTTAAGACTCATTAGCAGAATGCACTGGTATCCCAGTGTTAATCCTCACATCGTGACTTGGACTTAGGATCCCTCACTTTTGATGCCAAACGCATTACTCATTCCTATGACTACTAACTTCATCTATCATCTCGTCATGCTGATGCAGTGTGGAAAATGGTGTTAAGACACATTTGTCGCAAGCTTTGCGTTAATTATGACTGGCTGACAGACTTATAGCTTAATGACTTATTTTTTCACCTGTTTTAACCTGTGAATGTGTAATATGAGCCATGAAAATTGACGATATGTATGGGCTTCAGTTCTTTGATTATAGAAATCTTGGTAATGTCCGCCATTTATCGTGGAATGATGAATTAAGCAATATTGATGCTAGGTACAGAGTACAAGGAAAACATTGTAAATCAATCGAGAAGGTCTTAAACGATCGATTGACAAATTTTGAACATGAATTAAGTATGGTCGACCACCACTGGTCTCGTCGTTTGATGTTAGCTGGATGGTGGTGGTGGTGGTAGTGGTGGTTGGGAGGTTTGAGTAAGATGTAAGGGAAGTACGGGCGGCCAAAATGACATCAATCCGTGAAGTCTTTGACTACCGGTCTTAGCCATGCTAGTAGTTTCTGACAACCGGAGCAACAATTAACATAGGTTACCGACCTCAAACAGCTGTCCTCTAGGCACTGCGGTCACACTCTAAGGTCATCACAACCTTCCCTAATCCTCTTTCTCTTTAAGGTTCCTTAAGAATGACCTTTTCACGGTGTGGGCAACCGGTAAGTGATAACCACCCTCATACCTCTAATACAACTCGAGTTCACCTTGTTCATGATCAGACACGTTTCCCTTCTCTGGTCTCTACTTGTAACACTTCTACTACATTTTCTATGCGTGCCACTTGTACTGGTTACCCGAGTTCCCGAAATGTCATACCAAGTCTCCTGAAGCCACGATCTAAACTTCATGTTGAAGCTTTTAATGTGCGTACGCTGTGTCAAATCGGTCAACAAGCTGCCTTAGCTTAAACATTAGAATCTCTTGCAATTGATGTATGCTGTGTCTCCGAAACACGCATACAGGATCCCAGCATGGTCATCCATTTGACCTCACCTAGTCAATGCAACGGAACAGCACACTTCACTCTTCGTTTATCTGGAGACCCTACAGCAATCTCACGTGGCCTTGCTGGTGTACACATAGCACTAAGCTTACGGGCAGAACAGGCACTTCTCGAGTGGATTCCTGTAGACAGTCGTTTATATGCTGTCCGTCTAGATGGCACAGTACGAACTCGGAAAGATAGGGACACACGCCGATGCTTTTTTGTCGTCTCTGCTTATGCCCCCACTGACTGCAGCACAGATAAAGTGAAAGACGACTTCTATATGAAGTTCTCTAGCCTCCTTCAGAAAGCTAAGCACTCAGACATAGTAATTATAGCAGGAGATTTGAATGCTCACGTAGGTAGACTAAATCAGTCTGAAAAGCACTTAGGTGGGTTACTCAGCATCCCAGCCCAGCGAACAGACAACGGAGATCGTCTGTTGCAGTTATGCTCAGGCTACCGTTTATTTTTAGCTAGCACAAACTTTAAGCATAAGGTGAGACATTGTTTAACCTGGCGACCCCCAACATCTACACAACGATGGACACAAATTGATCACATCGGCATCAGCTACCGTTGGAGAGGCTGTATAGAGGACTGCCGCTCTTCCTGAAGCACGTGTCTAGACTCTGACCACGCCCTAGTAAGAGCACGTATCTCTATGCGTTTTACTGGTCGCAGAAAGGTTACATCGGGCAAACCCTTTAGATATCACTTTGAGAGTGAGAACGCTAAGATTGCATTTAGGAATGGTTTGGCTAAGCATTTAGTCGCCCACGACCAACAGGTTCACCCCGAAGTAGCTTGGAATGATTTTAAAGCAGGTGTAAACGCAGCAGCGTTATCTGCATTTAACCCCAATCCAATGGTTATGAAAGACCATTGGATCTCTAGAACTTCTAGTGAACTGATGGAGGCTCGAAAACTCGTTCCAGCAGGCTCGGAGTATGATGAAGAGCGACGACAACTGAAACGTAGACTGACAAAGAGTCTGCGTAAGGATCGTGAACAATGGTGGGCAACACAAGCAAAAGCGATAGATGCATAGGCAGCGGCAGGCAATAGTAGACAGCTGTTTCGACTTATTAAGGACACCAGTATCAAGAAATCGGCAGTTAGTGAAATTATCTCTGAAAAAGATGGATCGATGATTTACTCTCAATCTACAGGATTAGAACGATGGGCAGAACACTTTCAGGAACACTTCAACTGGTCCCCAGCCACTCTTTGCTTACCCACAATCTCCAAGCTACCCGAATGGAAAACTGACACAGGTCCCCCAACTCTCAGTGAAGTTGAAAACGTCATAAGTAAATTGTAACGTGGGAAAGCAGCAGGGCCTGATATGTTGTCTACCAATATCTTTAAGGATGGTGGTCTAGTTTTAGCGTGCAGGTTGACTGATATACTAGCCAAAGTCTGGGAACTAAACACCATCCCATCTGACTGGTCTCGATCGCTGATCGTTTCAATCTACAAAAAGGGACAGAAATCCTCTTGTGATAACCACAGAGGAATCAGTTTGACTAACATAGTATCTAAAATATTAGCCTCTATAATCATCCGACGTTTAACCAACACTAGGGAACAGCAGACTCGAGAAAACCAGGCTGGGTTCAAACCTGGCCGGGGTTGCATTGATCACATCGGCATCAGCTACCGTTGGAGAGGCTGTATAGAGGACTGCCGCTCTTCCTGAAGCACGTGTCTAGACTCTGACCACGCCCTAGTAAGAGCACGTATCTCTATGCGTTTTACTGGTCGCAGAAAGGTTACATCGGGCAAACCCTTTAGATATCACTTTGAGAGTGAGAACGCTAAGATTGCATTTAGGAATGGTTTGGCTAAGCATTTAGTCGCCCACGACCAACAGGTTCACCCCGAAGTAGCTTGGAATGATTTTAAAGCAGGTGTAAACGCAGCAGCGTTATCTGCATTTAACCCCAATCCAATGGTTATGAAAGACCATTGGATCTCTAGAACTTCTAGTGAACTGATGGAGGCTCGAAAACTCGTTCCAGCAGGCTCGGAGTATGATGAAGAGCGACGACAACTGAAACGTAGACTGACAAAGAGTCTGCGTAAGGATCGTGAACAATGGTGGGCAACACAAGCAAAAGCGATAGATGCATAGGCAGCGGCAGGCAATAGTAGACAGCTGTTTCGACTTATTAAGGACACCAGTATCAAGAAATCGGCAGTTAGTGAAATTATCTCTGAAAAAGATGGATCGATGATTTACTCTCAATCTACAGGATTAGAACGATGGGCAGAACACTTTCAGGAACACTTCAACTGGTCCCCAGCCACTCTTTGCTTACCCACAATCTCCAAGCTACCCGAATGGAAAACTGACACAGGTCCCCCAACTCTCAGTGAAGTTGAAAACGTCATAAGTAAATTGTAACGTGGGAAAGCAGCAGGGCCTGATATGTTGTCTACCAATATCTTTAAGGATGGTGGTCTAGTTTTAGCGTGCAGGTTGACTGATATACTAGCCAAAGTCTGGGAACTAAACACCATCCCATCTGACTGGTCTCGATCGCTGATCGTTTCAATCTACAAAAAGGGACAGAAATCCTCTTGTGATAACCACAGAGGAATCAGTTTGACTAACATAGTATCTAAAATATTAGCCTCTATAATCATCCGACGTTTAACCAACACTAGGGAACAGCAGACTCGAGAAAACCAGGCTGGGTTCAAACCTGGCCGGGGTTGCATTGATCACATATTCACCCTGTGCCAGATCCTCGAACACAGACATATGTACCAACGTCCAACTATAATTGTATTTCTTGACTTGAAAGCAGCGTTCGACTCTGTATACCGTGAAATCTTGTGGCAATGTTTGTCATTAAAAGGCGTACCTCGAAAGTACATTAACCTTATAAAGGCTCTCTACTCGGTCACCACTGGTCGAGTCAGAGCATATGGCGAATTGTCACGAGAAATTTCATCCTTAAGTGGAGTCCGTCAGGGTTGCCCCTTATTCCCATTTTTATTTAATTTCATCATAGATGTACTCTTATAAATCTCACTGACTTCCTTTAACTCCTCAGGAATTAATCTCCTTCCAGGAGGTGGTTCTCTTGTTGACTTAGAATATGCAGATGATGTAGTCATATTTAGTGAAGACGCGCACAACATTCAGGGTCTCTTGAACACCTTGAGTAACAATACAGGCATATTTGGGATGCGCTTCTCCCCTCCCAAGTGCAAAATGTTACTCCAGGACTGGCCGGGTTCTTCATCTAAATTAGTTATATGGAGTGAAGTAATTGAATGTGCTGACCGCTTCACTTATCTCGGAAGTCTCACCACTCCTGGTGGGTGGGTGTCTGACTAAATCTCAGCGCGGATTCAGAAAGCCCGATTGGCATTTGCCAATTTACGGCACTTGTGGCGCAGACGAGATATCCGTGTCTCAACGAAAGGCCGGGTGTACTGCGAAGCAGTCCGCGCCATTTTAACATATGGCTGCAGAACGTGGGCCATGAAAACTCAAGATATGCGTCGACTCCAGATATTTGACCATAGGAATCTTCGTAACATCGCTCGTATATCATAGAATAGCCGAATTAGTAACAGTGAGGTTAGACAAAAGGTTCTTGGAAAACACGGTAAATCATTCAAATAAGTCATTAAGCTTGTTGCGACCTGTATTGCGCATGCCCGACCA
This sequence comes from Schistosoma mekongi, assembly GCA_034768735.1. Classification (NCBI taxonomy): domain Eukaryota; kingdom Metazoa; phylum Platyhelminthes; class Trematoda; order Strigeidida; family Schistosomatidae; genus Schistosoma; species Schistosoma mekongi. The sequence goes on along the minus strand of CM068309.1, from coordinate 6,442,557 downwards.
CCGTCTACCTCGTCGTGCGATGTTGGCTAGGGTTGAAGTATGATGGAAGAAGAGTAGGGGCGGCCAAACCAAAACATGGTATCAGTTCATGAAGTCCTTGACTACTGGTCTAAGCCATGTAGGTAGATGTAGATTACCTGGTTAGGGACCGCGTGATGATCGCAATAAATGGCTGGAGACACTAGGCGATATGGCTCAGAATCGGTCACAGTGGCGCAAGTGTATTCACTCTTTAACCTCGTATAGATCTTGAATTCTATTGTTATTTTCTGGACATCTTTACTTTACTCTTCCCTCTTGTATTCTGTCTATACGTTACCTCAATAATCTCGTAGTGCTAGTGTGGTATGGCAACTTGAACCTACGGACGTTTGTGCCTCGTTCTACGTTGCTGATGATGATGATGAGAGATTCAAACTACCTGACCGAGGTTCACGTGATAATCTCAATCAATGACTAGGGACATTGAGTGACATGGCTCAGAATATGTTACAGTATATCCACTTTATTTATGTATGCATGTATGATCAACATAGAACCTGGTACATGTGTGCATTGATTCAAGTTACCATACATCTATGGCACTACATGATTAACACCACCATCATTAGTAGAAGTTACTTCAATAAAATAAAATAATAATAGTAACAAGGAGTGTGTGTTCTACGTTGTTTGTGTGTGGCTGATTTTATCTCCTCTCATACGTTGATACTGAGTGATTATTACTTAGTAGGCATTTGTACCAATTTTGTGTTGTGTGGAACATTAGTTCATTGGCTACAGCACTTAACGCCAACTACGTGGCTTCAGGTTAGAATCCTACTCCATTGCATATATATATATATATATTGTTTATTTCAGAATCAAATAATGTATCAGCAAAAGAGACTGATAAAATTCTTGATGTCCCGATTGTCGCGGGATTTAATTTTACACAACTTCAAAATAATTATCCTGAATTAACAAAGGAACTCAAGGAATTTCATAGTCATTTACTAACTACAGATGATGAATTGCGTCCTCTAAAAGCCTGGCAATTTCGTGATTTAAGCTTACAAGCATGTCAAGTAGTGATGGATGCATTTTTGTCGGATACGAAGCAAGAAGGTTTTATCGGATCTTATATTAGTTCAGGTTTATGGAAGTTACGTGATATTAGTCAGAATTTGCCAGCAAGAGCAAGGTAATTAACACGTATTACTTTTCTTACAGTATTTTTCAGTATTTTCACTGTTTTGGTATTTTTTACTTTTCTTCAGTATTCTTCAGCAGTGGTCGATCTTGCTATTTGGCTTTTTTAGCTCTCCTAGGGTTACTACAGGTCCCAAGCCCGGGTGAAGGAGGAGGGTTGGACATGGGGATAGCATCCCCATCCCGTAAAACCCAAGCTTGCTAAAAAAACGCAAACCAGATTAAGCAAGATAAACCATTTAAACTCTGTCCTGGGAGTAGAAGGATTTATAATACCTCATGATGAAAGCTGAAATTCTTCGGAAGTCATGAGGCCGATGACCCCCCTCCTAACAACCAGAGCAAATATTTTTATAGGTACATGGAATGTTCGAACAATGTGGGAGAGCGGGAAGACAAATCAAATAGCTGCAGAAATGAGGAGATACAACTTGACAATACTCGGAACCAGCGAAACCCATTAGACTCAAGCTGGACAGAAAACATTGGCTTCGGGAGAGATGCTACTATACTCCGGTCACGAAGAGGAAAATGCTCCTCACACCCAAGGAGTTGCTCTGATGCTGTCCAAGGAGGCACGTAATGCACTTGTGGGATGGGAACCACATGGACCCAGGATTATCAAAGCATCTTTCAAAACAATGAAGAAAGGGATTACAATGAATATTATCCAATGCTATGCACCAACCAACGACGGCAACGACGAAGACAAAGATTAGTTTTACGATAGACTGCAATCAATTATAGCAAAGTGTCGAGGAAAGGATCTGACAATCCTGATGGGGGACATAAACGCCAAAGTCGGAATGGACAACACTGGATATGAAGAAATCATGGGAGGACAGGTGCTGGGAGACAGAAATGACAATGATGAAAGACTTGCAAACCTATGTGCCTTCAACAAATTGGTTATAGGTGGTACAATATTCGCCCACAAACGCATACACAAGGCTACATGTGTCTCACCGGATTATACTACAGAGAATCAAATCGATCATATATGTATCAACTTCATTGATTATGATAAGGCGTTTGACAGTGTAGACAGGAGAACACTATGGAAACTTCTTCGACACTACGGCGTACCAGAGAAACTCGTCAACATCATCCGGAACTCTTACGGCGAAACAGTGCAAAATTGTGCATGGAGGAAAACTGACAAATGTATTCCCAGTGAGGACCGGAGTCAGACAAGGATGCCTGCTCTCACCTTTTCTCTTCCTCCTAGTGGTTGACTGGGTCATGAAGACCTTCACATCTGGGGGGATGTACAGAATTTAATGGACAAGTAGAATGCAACTCGATGATCTGGACTTTGCGGATGATCTAGCTATCTTAGCACATACACACCAACAAATGCAAGCAAAGACAACCAGTGTAGCAGCAACTTCAGCATCAGTAGGCTTGAACATACATAAGGGAAAGAGCAAGATTCTCAAATACAACACAGGGAGCACCAACCCAATTCAACTTGATGGAGAAACTCTGGAGGAAGTGAATATTTTCACATATCTGGGGAGCATCATCGATGAACAAGGAGGGTCCGATGCAGATGTAAAGACAAGGATTGGCAAAGCCAGGGCAGCACTCCTACAGTTGAAAAACATATGAGACTCAAAACAAATATCAACTAACCTCAAAGTCAAACTCTTCAATTCGAACGTGAAGACAGTTCTGCTGTATGGAGCTGAAACTTGGAGAATTACTGCAAACATCATCAGACGGATACAAGTATTTATAAACAACTGTCTGCGAAAGATACTGAATGTCCATTGGCCGGAAACCATCAGCAATAGCTTACTATCGGAGAGAACAAACCAACTTCTAACCGAAGATGAAATTAGGAAAAGACGTTGGAAATGGATAGGACATACATTGTGGAAACCATCAGACTGCATCACGAGACAAGCATTAATATGGATTCCTGTTGGGAAACGGAAAAGAGGAAGGCCAAAGAACACGCTGTGTCGAGTATTGGAAGCAGACATTAAAAGGATGAACAGCATTTGGAAACAATTGGAAAGGATTGCTGAGGACAAAGTTAAATGGCGAACCCTGGTGAGCGGCCTATGCTCCTCAGCGAGGAGTAACGGGCATAAGTAAGTAAGTAAGTATCAATTAGTGAAAATAATGTTTGTAAAATTTGTCACATTATTCGACTTATTTATAAGTGAATTGGGTTAGATCGAGGTCATCCTATTTCCGGCCATATTTCAGTTGCTATGGCGTTCGACTTCCAGTTACCATGTCACAAGTTTAAGTTGCGCTCCTCTTACATCAATTATAATAATGCAGTAATATAATTATCCTTTAAATTATGAGTAGAGATAGTGGAAGTCAGGTACAAGAATCTGATTCTTGTAAATAAAATAAGTTTCCTTCCAAAGGCGTCATTATTATTGTTATTATTCGCTGGTGAACTAAATAACCTTAATTATGTTACACACAGAATTACATTCTAGAGAAATTTGGCTTGTTGTCTATACAGATCAGTGCGTACATGGAAGATTGATCTTGAAAACACGTTTGCTGGCGATGCATAGTTAAAGTGCTAACAAACTATGAGCCATTTTATCCAACGATGGGAACTGAACACTTATTACAATTGAACTTAAGTGACTTGTGGAGATTGATATAAATTTTTAGTTGATGGAATGCGTCACAGATTGATGTTGGTAGGGTACCAACCCCTCAACTCAGTTACGATAATCAGCGCACTGGTGACTAAGTTCAGGATGTTCCTGAAGCTCTATTGAGAAATCGTGATTGTTGGAGTTCAAACTTGTCGGTAATGAGACAATTGTTACCAATGATAATTGGTGATCGTCACACTGCATATCACAAATTTATGGAAGTTGATATCCTACCATTGAATGCCGGCTGGCCCATCGGTGCAGTGGATTGGGGGGTTTGTTAACGTAAAGCCCCTGTGGCAGAATCTAGGGTGCGCACTGCCACAGAGGAGTCCCATACTAGGGCGAAAAAGTTATCCAGTACTCCATTTTTCCAATGATTCATTTCCAACATCGATCTGTTACAAATTAAGTCAACTAAAACTCATTACAATTGTTTGTATTCGTCACAGACTGACCTTGGTCAGGTATCAGGGAACACTGTATATAAGTCCTAGCGAGGTCCTCTGTGCGCACTGCTGAGTTTATTACTAGGACTAAACAGCTATCCAGTACCCCCCTATCACTCAACGTAGATCTCTCCCTTTTTAAATTTTATCCATATAATTTAATCCTGCAATGCTGTATGAAGACTATGCACAGCAGTGTCCACGTTCGCCGTGTTGTAACAAGCACTTTCGATCGCTTTTCTGTTTATTTAGTAAATGCATGTTGCATTTTAGTGTAATTTGTATATGTTTCTATTCTAAGCCTTAATTGCTACTATACTTGTGCTTTTTACGTGGCATATCAGAGGACGCTATTACAGACGCGTTCATACCAGATGGTTATGAATAAGCAGTCGCTTGAAATGAAATCTTTTATTAATCCTGCACTCGTATGCAGCAATCATTGAATAAGTACACAGAAAATGTCCAACGGTGCTGAATACAATACAATATACTTATCGTACATTGAAAACATTGCGAATAACTCCAACCCAAAACTATCCTCTTCTCTCGGCTGTTATTATTCATCCGTATATATATACATATATTCCATTCATTTTGTTATTTCGTTTAGCCGTCTTGTCAACATTAATGTAAATGCAAGTCTTCTTACGGAGTCTAGCACAAATCAACGTATTCTATCTGGACCATTCGGCATACAGCCTGGCCAAAGTTTACTTCTTTTAAATGGTATTTTGCTATCCCCTTCTGTTGATATATTTGCTTTGTTGGATGTGATACGTCTTGAGTCAAAAATTATGTCACAACTACATTGTTTAGGCATACCGGTTAGTAACAAAACGTTTGTTGTTATTTTTACGAAGAAAACTAAGTGATACTTTTATTGTCTTTTTAACATCGTGTTTGTTGTTTTTCTTTTAATCAGACAACATTGTCACTTTATAATCCCTATATACTGACGCCAATACATTCTCTTTGTAGATGCTACCTTGGTATGGTTATCAGGCTTTTTTTATCATAGTGACACAGTCGTGTTGTAGTGGTTGGGACATTTTCTAATCATGTCAAGCATGGTGGTTTGAGAAAAACGAAAGGCTATGAACTCATGGTCTGAGAGGAAAATCAAACTGTTAGATGTACTGGGATGTGATAGCAGTAAGGTCTTTTGTTTAGATGAATGACATTTGCAGGAGGGGTTTGGTTCGAAATGGTTAACTTTGAAAATAACACATCTCACTTCACTGGAGCCAAGCCATTAAAAATATGAAGCTAAGGTGGTATCATAAACTGCCTACAAAGTCAGTGTAATTGACCGAAAACAGTTGTATTTTGAGTCCTTCGGTCACTTTCTCAAATCGTTAAAACCACCTCTATTCTAGTTTCTTCCGCATATATAACAAGGAAAAATATCCTTCTACAGTGTGGCTAAGCAGCAGGTGACAATCGCCTACATACTTCCTATTGCGATTGAGGTCGCCTTGATACTACGTTTTCGAACGAAGTAATCATTTTGATACCATCTACTGGCGTAATAAAACCACTAATACGGCAGACACAGAATACAGTTATTCCTAATCTTTTTTTAACTGGGACATCTATCTTGAGATAAAAGTCCAACTTGGGTAAGAAGATACAATTCCACAAGCAAGCCAATAAGACGAATGAACAAGAACACAATATACGGGTGTATATATAGTAAAAATGTTTTCGGTGAAGCGTTACAATATTAAAGTACCACAGCATAAATTGACCAATTTAGTATAACATCTTTAGAAGTAAGAAACACTAAAGTGGATGTAACATGAGGGCTTTTGACGCAAACGTTCAAATTTGTACAGATAAATTGTAAAGTGTAGAGTAGTTACCAAAGTTATTTTTTTTTGGGGGGGGGGGGTCTTTCATCGGCGATACTTGTTTACAATCAAATACATTCTCCATTTACGAATATCTCTTGAACCCTTACACTAATATGCCCTATGCTTCTCAACATCGTTCGTAAACGGTATATATCGACACATTATGCAACAATATTGCTTATTCTGAAGTCTTTAGAAACTGTCTTTTTTAAAACCGTTTTCTATCTTTTGTGATCACTTATCAAGCGTTTAATATATTGTTATCTTGTATAATATTAATTCATACTCAGCTGGCGTTAGTCGTAGAGTTAGCGCTTGGCTTTTACCCTGTTAGATGCCAAATATTTCAAGTATGAAAGGCATCCTGTCTTCTCTTTCCCTCCTTCGATCCCCTATTCAATTTCTCTAGTTTGAAATTTCGTGCCTACATTCACTTTATTCTATAGTTTATTGTCTTATTTTACTTAAAGTTGATTAGATTCATTTCATTTGCACACAAATCTTTTCAAAACGATACAGTCTTTCTTTTAAATTTCAGGGACCAAACATATCCCAGTTGATCATTGACTATGATTTATCTAGTGACTCTTCTGCTGAAGATAGGAACGACATAAATATTCCAGGTTCAAGACATAGTTTATCTAATAAATTTGTTCTGGATTTATCAAATGCGCCAATTTCTTACATCAATAATTTAGAATCGGATCTTGCATATGCCTATTGGCCAACATCTCTTTATACATTACTCAGCCTTGATTTTTCAGGTGGTATACGTAGATTACGTAAAAACTTATATAATGTCATCTTAATTATTGATCCGGCTTCATCTGAAGGCCGCGAAATGTTGAAGCTGACTGAATCGTTTCTTCTTCACATGACTGCAATACGGTTAGTTATAATGTTTTTGTTTTACATTTTCCGTTCTTCTAATTCAAATTTTAAAGAATACATTCTCACAATCCGTTACTAAGATTTTTGATGAGGCCTGTGGCTCAGTGGTTAGAACGTTTGAATTTCGACTAATAAGTTACAGGTTTGATTTATTCACTTATTTAATCACATTAAATTTGGTACAAAATTGTACCAAAAATATATGCTCCCCAAGTACAACAGTAATGTTGTGGTGACAATTGAGAAAGAGACAATCAAGTGAAACATTTATAATTTTACAGGATAACAAGCGAATTATGAGACAGGAGTACAATTCGGATGATGATACAAACAAGGAGATTTCATTCCTATCAAAAGAAGTCATCATACTTTTATGAAGATTGTAGGAAACTGCTGCAGGATCGCCACTGGCTTCTATTCTGTGCCATATCTTATAAGGTCTTAGGCCACTGAGTTGCACCATTTTTAGGACTCCAACCAGGAAGTTGGGATAAATCAACAGAAGTTAGTCCTATACAACCTTTCTTCATTCCACGAAGCTATATCATAAACTGACTACCTCTCCTCTTTTTCTATAAAGTCTAAATACTTGCAAATGACGCATGACACGAAGGCCGCTGAAATGACATTTGTCTAGGATGGCCAAACTGCCAAAACCGATATTTCAAAGTGTTGACACCAAGTGAGTTGTCATCACTGCTCCCGATAACACGTCAAAACTCAGCACCACTAATATGATGTTTACAACGGATGTCAGCAGTTCTTCCGGGAAAACAGTAATCGAACACAGATATCGAACATCCAAGCAACTTTATCAGACCCCTGACCAGGAGTTCATCACCATCTTTAAAAGGAGCTTATGGGAGGTGGTGGGGGGTGTTGGTAAATCGTCCGGACCTGGTAATTCGTTTAGATTCAGGAGTTAGAGTTCCTTGCAGACTTCCGCTTCATTAGGTTAATTGATCGTCACTGGTTATGGAGAGCATGATAACCTGATGGAAGCTGTTTCAGCAACAGAGTGTTTGAACTGACCCTCAAAAACTCAGCCCGTCATCTAGACAGACAGACAGTTACAACGTAGAACTTGATACATGCGTACATCAGTTCACGTTGCCATGCCTCAATTAGCAGATAGAGATTAAATTGTCGAATCAAATCCCAGAGTGGGGAAGGTAGTAGCAGAGTTAGTATTCACGGAAGGGAATAGAGACCAAGAACATTTAAGAAAATATGATTCAGTAAAGAGAAAATTATGATAAGTTCAGAAGCTTAGGATTTGGAGGAAGACAGGGAATGGATGCACCTGCGCCATTGCCAACGATTTTAAGCCATATCACCCAAGGTCTCTAGCCATTTATTACGAGCGTCACGCTGCCCCCAACCAGGTGGTCTGCACCTATTAACATGGCTCAGCTCAACTGTCAATGACTTCATGGACTGGTGCCATGTTTTGGTTTGGCCACCCCTAGCTTTCTTCCAGCATGCTCCTACACCAGATAGCATTGCTCGTCGAGGTAGGAGGTGGTCAGGCATACGTAACACATGTCCTAACCACCTTAGCTGATGAAGATTTACTACTTCATCAATAGACTTACCGTATCTACCTAGTACTCTATTCCTAACCCACGTATTGCTTACTCGGTGGTCCCAGCAAACACGAGCAATGCTTCGAAGACATCTATGATCGAATACCAGGAGCCTACGAATATCCTTTATCCTTAATGGCCATGTTTCACATTCATAAAGTAAGACGGATCGAACTGCTGCACAGTAAACGCGTCCTTTGGTCAGTAGTCGGATGTCTCGCCTACGCCACAGATGACGCAAATTCCCAAAAGCTAATCGGGCCTTATGTATACGCGCAGAGACTTCAACAGACGCCAGACAGTGAGGACTGATGAGGCTGCCAAGATAAGTGAAGCGGTCAACACATTCAACTGCTTCACTCCCTAACACTAACTAAGGTGCCGAAGCAAGCCAATCCTGAATCAACACTTTGCATTTCGATGGGGAGAATCGCATCCCAAACATCCTTACATTCTTGTTTAAGGTAGTCAAGAGATTCTGCATTTTATCAGAATCTTTACCCTAGAGAACTATCTGCATATCCTAAGTTAGCAAGTTTATCTCGTGGAAGGAGGTCAACCCCGGAGAAGTCAGACGATGAAAATGTCAACTCTAAGTGTATGTCGACGATAAAATTAAATAAAAAATAGGGAAAGCGGACAACCTTGACGAACACCACTTGAGGTAATCAGTTCTGATGACAATCCGCCATAAGCTCTGATTCGACATGTGGTGTTCAAGTAGAGAGCTTGTATAAGGTTAATGTACTTCTGTGGTACGCCTTTCATTGACAGACATTGTCACATAACCTTACGATCGATAGAGTCAAACGCCGCCTTAAGGTCAAGGAATACAACTATTGTTGGGCGTCTAAAAGTGTGTATATGTTCTAGAACCAGCGGAAGTGTGAATAGGTGGTCTATACAGCCACGTCCAGGTCTGAAACCACCTTGGTTCTCTCGAGTTTGCTCTTCACGAGCTTTAGTTAGGCGTCGAAATATGATTGAAGCTAATATTTTGGACACTATATTAGTTAAGCTAATTCCTCGGTAATTTTCACAAGAGGACTTCTGTCCTTTCTTATAGATTGGAACGATTAGTGTTTGAAACCAGTCAGATGGGATTACACCCAATTTCCAGATTCTAGACAGGATCCCGGTTAATCTCGCTGCTAAAACTGGACCACCATCCCTAAATATCTCATGGGTTAACCCATCATCTAAGACGATCTTGGATGTTAATGATTTGCGTACCATCAGTTTCACGGATTGGTTCACTGACATGAGACTCCTTACTTCCAATGACTCGGACGAGTTGAAAGAGCTTTCAGCAATTACTAGATGTAGCTGCTGCTTCTAACTCTTTGTCACACTCGGACCACCAGGTTTCCAAGTCCTGACACAATCAATCGATCAATCAATGCCTGTTACCCCATGTGGAGCATAGACCGCCCACCAGCATTCTCCAGCCAACTCTATCCTAGGCTTTCCTTTCCAGCTCTCCCCGAGTGCTCTTCATTCTCTTCATGTCTGCTTCTAATTCCCGACTCAATGTGTTCGTGGGTCTTCCTCTGTTTCTTTGGTCTTTAGGATTCCAAGTTACTGCTTGTCTTGTGATACAGTTTGATGGTTTCCTCATTGTGTGTCCAATCTACCTCCAGCGTCTTTTCCTGATTTCCCCCTCGGCTGGAAGTTGATTAGTTCTCTGCCACAGAAGGTTGTTGTTGATGGTATCTGGCCAACGAATCGGAAGAATCTTGCACGGACAGTTGTTTATAAATACTTGTATCTTCTAAAGGATGCTTTTCATAGTTCACCATACAGGTTTCACCTCCATACGACAGAACTGTCTTCACATTTGTATTGAAAATTTTGACTTTAATGTTGACTGAAAGTTGGTTTGAGTTCCAGATGTTTTTTTTAGTTGTAGAAATGCTGCCCTTGCCTTACTGATCCGTGCCTTCACATCCGCATCAGACCCTCCTTGTTTGTCGATGATGATGCCCAAATATGTAAGCGTTTCAACGTCTTCTAGAATTTCTCCCCAAGTCAAGTGTAATTTGGTTAGTGTTTGTTGTTCTGTATCGAAGGATCTTGCTTTCCCCTTTGTGTATGTTGAGGCCTACTGCTGCTGATGCTGCTGCTATATTGTTGGTCTTCATCTGCATTTGATGTTGTGTGAGATAGAAGAGCTAGGTCATCTGCAGATTCCAAGTCATCTAGTTTGATCCATGTTGTCTATTGTATTCCGAGAGTGTCTTCAAATGTTGCAGTCTTCATGATGCAGTCGATGACCAGTAGGAAGAGGAAGTGTGAAAGTAAGTAGCCTTGTCTGACACCGGTCTTCACTTCGAATGAATCTGTAATCTGACCTCCATGCATGATTTTAGAATGTAATCTGTCGTAAGAATTCCGTATGATGTTGACTATCTTCTCGGGTACGCCGTAATGACGTAGAAGGCTCCATAATATTCTTCTATCCACGCTGTCGAATGCCTTTTCATAGTTGAGGAAGTTGATGTAAATTGGTCAATTCCATTCAATTGATTGTTCAACAATGAACCGTAAAGTAGCGATTTGGTCAGTACACGATCGGTCTTTACGGAATCCGGCCTGTTGATCTCAGAGTTGGGCGTCGACTGGGTCCTTTAATCTGTTCAATAACACTCTGTTGAAGACCTTTCCTGGTACTGAAAGTAGAGTAATGCCTCTGTAGTTCTCACAATTGCTGAGATCGCCTTTCTTTGGTATCTTGATGAGGTACCCTTCTTTCCAGTCTGCTGAGACTTGTTCTTCCTCCCAAATCTTCCTGAAGAGAATGTGAAGTACCTTTGAAGTTGCTTCTATATCTGTCTTCAATGCCTCCGATGGTATGTTGTCTGGTCCTGCTGACTTGCCACTCTTGATCTGTCTGATGGCCATTTTGATTTCTTCGACTGTTGGTGGGTCTGTGCTTATAGGGAGATCCGTGGCTGCTGCTTCGATGACTGGTGGGTTCAGTGGGGCTGGTCTATTCAAGAGTTTTTGGAAGTGCTCTACCCACCTGTTCCGTTGTTCATGCACTTCAGTGATTGGTTTGCCAGCCTTGTTCTTGATTGGCCGTTCTGGCTTGTTGAATTTCCCAGCTAACTTCTTCGTTGTATCATATAACAGCCTCATATTTCCTTCTCTTGCAGCTTTTTCCGCTGTCATTGCTAGGTCCTCAACAAATTTTCGTTTATCCAACCTGATGCTCCTCTTCACTTGCTTGTTGACTTCGGTGTAGTCGGCCTGTGCCTTGGCTTTCTCTGTTCTTGTCCGGCTGTTATTAATCGCAATCTTTCTGCTCCTCCTTTCTTGGATCTTGTCCAGAGTACCAACAGAAATCCATCCCTTTTGGTGTTGTTTCGTGGGACCCAAAACCTCCTGACGACATGTTGAAGTTATTGTTTCTTTAATCTCTTTCCAGTTGTCTTCCATATTAGTTCCACCTTTTTCAAGTAGATCGTGAAATGCCTGGAACTTATTATTGAGAGTTATTTTGAATTCGTTGCATTTTTTAGTATACCGGAGAAGGGCTGTATTAAACTTTTGCAATAGTGCTGCTCCAATTGTCCAGTGCTTCTTCAGCTTCAGTTTCATTTTAGCCTTCACCAAATGGTGATCGGAAGCTATGTCAGCTCCTCTCCTTGCTCTTACGTCTTCCATGGTCCTTCTAAGCTTCTTATTGTTGCAGATGTAGTCGATTTGGTTCTCCGTAATGTGGTCCGGTGAAACCTATTTAGTTTTGTGTATACGTTTGTGGGAGAATATGGTGCCACCTATAATCATTTTGTTGAAGGCACATAAGTTTCCACATAAGTTTCTCACCGTTATCATTCCTTTCTCCCAGTCCATGTTGTCCCATGATGTCTTCATACCCAGTGTTGTCTACTCCAACCTTGGCGTTGAAGTCCCTCATCAGAATGGTCAGGTCGTTGGCTGAACATTTTTCGATGATTGACTGCAGCCTCGCATAGAACTATTCTTTGTCGTCTTCGTGGTTGTCATAAGTGGGTGCGTAGTACTGGATGACATTCATTGTAATCCCTTCCTTCTTCGTCTTGAAGGATGCTTTGATGATCCTAGGTCCATGAGGTTCCCATCCTACAAGAGCCTTCCATGCTTCTTGGGACAACATTAATGCTACTCCTTGTCTGTGTGGGACGTTTTCTCGTTCGTGGCCGGAGTATAAAAGCTCAATTTCTGAGGATAATCGTTGCTATCCAGCTTGTAACCAATGCGTTTCGCTTATTCCAAGTATCTTCAGGTTGTATCTCTTCATTTCTTCAGCTATTTGCATGGTTCTTCCTGTCTCCCACATCGTGCGGACATTCCATGTACCTATATTAATTGTTGCTCTGGTTGTCAGAAGGGACATCAGTCTCTTGGCTTCCGAAGAAACTCGGCTTTCACTGTTAGATGTTATAACTCTTAGAAATGAAGATCATCCAACTCTCAGAACAGAATTAAAATGATTAAAAAGGTTTTTTCTAGTTAGCATGTTTTAGCAATTTGTTTTTTACAGGATGGGGTTGCTAACCTGTTATGACGCGAAAAGAACTGATCTGTTGTGCGCGCGGCCGCTTATTGAAGTGTGCCTAGTTGATAATTCGCGTCTGGCTTAAGCCCACTCAGTCCCAAGCCGGAGATAGAAGAATAAGACAAAGACCAACCAGACAGATCGGGATCAGATTCAAAATCCGATTCAAAATCAGATTATATTTTACACATTTCCTTATATATACAAAATAATCATGGTGATTATTCATCAAATAAAATTATCAACACTTTTAATAATACAATTAAATGTTGTCAAATGTGCTCACATACAAGTGATGATAGTTTACAAATCATGCGTACAAAAAATCAATACAACTTGATAAAATGATCAATTGTATTTCTAGGGATTTCGAATCCCTAACACCTCCCCCTTTTGAAAAAATGAGGATAATGATGATACGTTTCTTGAGACCAGTTCAGCTTTGAGGTAGTCAAGTGAAAACTACAATTTACTCAAGAAAAGAAAAAGAGATGATTAGTTACATCGAGAACTGGGAAATTACAATCTACCACTAGGCTCCTCCTCCACGGAATGTAGTGGGATCTTTGCGTAGTGGCAGGAACAACACCTCATTGTACTGAAGATGTATGGTCTTGATGGCAGCATTGTTGCAACTTCGTGGATGAGTTGGGAAGGCAAGAAATTGACCACTTCCGAAGCGTACATTGAGGAAAGTAGTAGCTATCTTACACTTAATGCACCTCCCGTCTGAATAATTTGACTTGTTGTGCTCAACAGACGGTCTGAACACGGTTCTCGGGATGACTTTCTGACCTGGACTGGCGGTTATGCTCCGCTCACGTCTGTTGGGATTAGGGCTGCGAGACCTTGTGAATAATTCTGAGACTACTGCTGGATTTTCATTTAATGGTTGTTTCATCTCTGGAACGATCTGAACAGAGGTCTCCAGCTCGACTTGTTTCTCCGGAACGGCAATACTAGGCACATGGGACAGATGCACCTCTGTCGGACATTCTGGTTGAACATGGGAGTCATTGAAAGATGTGGGCTTAGGTATTGCTTCGTCGATTACCGGCATGCTAATGCTGTTGGCTTGAATACCAGCTTGATGCAGCAATAGTTCAATTAACTGCTGGTTAGCCATCAGAAGCCTATGCATAGATAAGTTGAAGCGTTCATTGAAGGCTGACATGCCGAACTGCTGACTCAGCGAGTAGAAAATGTGAAGCAAGGTCAACGATGAGAACCCGTCGCCAATTGTTATGACGCGAAAAGAACTGATCTGTTGTGCGCGCGGCCGCTTATTGAAGTGTGCCTAGTTGATAATTCGCGTCTGGCTTAAGCCCACTCAGTCCCAAGCCGGAGATAGAAGAATAAGACAAAGACCAACCAGACAGATCGGGATCAGATTCAAAATCCGATTCAAAATCAGATTATATTTTACACATTTCCTTATATATACAAAATAATCATGGTGATTATTCATCAAATAAAATTATCAACACTTTTAATAATACAATTAAATGTTGTCAAATGTGCTCACATACAAGTGATGATAGTTTACAAATCATGCGTACAAAAAATCAATACAACTTGATAAAATGATCAATTGTATTTCTAGGGATTTCGAATCCCTAACATAACCCCATGCCAAACTCTCCTCCTTTATCCGGGCTTGGGACCGGCAGCAACCCTACGGGGCTCCAGTCGGCTTTTCACAATTTCCTGACGTAAGAATCTATGTTTATTATCAAGTTCATGAGTTATTAGAGTACACGGACTTGCCTCAATGAGTTGTATGGAACTTGCAGAAACTCATTGCTTAGAAGCGGGATGTTTCGCAAAATTGCAAGGGATATGGCCTCCTATTTTCATGGAGTCATGCAAATACAACCATTGCTTAACTACTCTTTCCAGTAAACTAGCGTTTAGACTGAAACCTAACGCGGATTGATGTTTTATTACAACAGAAACTGAAGCCAATTTACTAGTATCAATCCACTTAGGCCGAGACGTTTGATGACCACCGAAACGTGAAACAAATGTGTCAAAAACGAAACCATGATCAGAGTCCAGGTAGGTATTCCATAAGGAACGCAACCCTTGAACACAACAAAGCCACCGTTAACTGATCGCAATATGATCAATTTGTGTCCAGAGTTGGGTTACAAAGGAAATACGCCAGGTAGCACATCGGCGGTGACTGTGCCGGAAGTTGGTGCTGGTCAGAAACAGGTTATGGTCTGCACAAAGTTGTAAGGGACTGTCAACATCATCTGACCTACGACTATTGAGTCCCCACTAGCCACCACGATTTGGTTTGGATGCCTAATGCTTTCACACTTAATTCTACGCTAGTAAACATCGCGCATTGTAGCTGAGCCTAGATTAATTGCTGTTTGGGACTTATCAACAAAGCATGTGTGCATTCTTTATTACTTCGAGCTGCCTAGTTTCACAGTTTGCGGCTGTCACCATTGAGCTATTCAGATCTAAACTGACCTCTTATCAGAATTAGTGATTGAGTGCTGATCAATATGATGTTTTCTAGTCCTTTATGGTGTTAATCGAATTTGACTGACAAACGTAATACATGTTTCAAGTACCTCAGTCGATGAAAGGTCGCTACCTCACCAATAGTCTTTCCATGTTTGTTTATCTAACGTCAGCATCGCCCACTCGGCATTACTTTAAAGAGTTTGTATGCTCTAAATGTTATGAAACAATTCATTCGTGTTTATTGGATAAATAGTGTTTTGTATACATATTTGACGAGAGAGCAGATCATATTTCTGCGAAGCTAATTTTACGTTGACAGAATATGATGGGAAGACAATTTGATAAGCTTTCAGGGTAGTTTAATCAATGCCAATGGCATCTTCACATATTTACATTTCATTGTTCTTTTAAGTTTGTTCTAGATATTTTCTAATTGCAATAATTATCTTTTTCAGTTTTGGAATCCTTTGGGCAGTCAACCCCAAAGTGAACTCAACTGGTCTAATATTAACACGTATTTATTCGTACATATCATCTACTATAACTAAATCACGTGAATCACCATTTCCAATCAATATTGACGGTTTAGGATCTCCTGGTTCAATGGCTGCATTGTCATTCCTAACGGAGATCTATGCGAATGCTGAGAAAGAGAATAATCAATTAAGTTTTGGTTTAATTCAACGAAAATTTGAGAAATTTTTCCCATCTACCGATTCTGAGGATATATTTGCACCTGCACCTGGTAGTAGTGATTATGATAAAGAAGTTAGCGTAAGTTATCGACTCTTTTATCCGATTATTTTTTTCTTATTATTAATCGGTTTAATTTTTTCAACTCACTTACGTTGTTAAAAGTAGTTAGCTGAAAATCTTTGATCTAGTTTTGTACGAGTTGGAGCCTTCAGCAAGGAACACTATCACTCTTGAAGAAATTGATGCTAAAACTCGCTCTAATACAGGGTGGACTGCTTCACACAATTGTCTTGCTTACACTACAAGTGATGCAATTTAGGAAAAGCTAATGTAGCTTTATAGATTCATTTTGATATTTCACCAAATAGCAGATAGAGTCACTGGGCCTTATCGGTTGATACAGATTTTGACAATATTTGCAATCAACAACTGGGATACCTTAAGTGTAATGGTCTCAAGTTGATCGTATCAACCGAGTTACATTCGCATTATCTGTCCCTCTCCTCAAATTAATGATTTTTAATGTCATTTATCGTATCATGTTTCTGGATTTTATTTCTTCCCTTCAACTTATACTCTCTATCAACCAAATAATGTGTTAACTGCATTTTGTTTTGAAAAAAATTTAAATTATAGTCTCATGATGAATTTCTCATTCGTTCCGGACTCCGTTCAATCAAAAAAATTCCACTAATACTTTTTAACGGAATTATATTAGATAGTGAAGGGATTCGGAAACTTGGTGGTTTTGAGAATGCTGTTGTCACTTTGTGTATGGAAGAATTGCTGCGCGTACAATCAGCTGTATTTCAAGGTCAAATGAGTGATTCCCATTCAATATTTGATTTATATCAAAAGACAACAACTATTGTTCCAAGATTCAACATGCGATTACTGTATAATAGAAAGAAAGAAAATTCCATTCATGGATCTGTCACTTCATCGAAGTATATCAATTTAGATGGATATTCTATACAAAACGACACGTGTATGTGTGGTTTTCTTTAAAATTTATTTGATTATTGACTCAGTATCACCAACATCAGTTTCTCACTAGTGACTGAATTCGAAAAGAATTACTGAAGTTCTAATACGAAGCTGTGAATGACATGGTAGAGTGATATCGACAGTAAGGCGGTTATCACTTGCTTATGTAAAATGACTACATGGTACTGCTATCCGAATTAAGCTAAAATTGTGAATTGTGGTTATCTGTATGCAATTATTGTCCTGAATATTCAAACACTGCGTTACACTTTGCTGTTATACTACTCAGATTGGTGGTTTCAATGCTCTCGTGGCTTTATGATGTAACCACTAAGACGCCTAACATGTTCAACCCATATTTTTCCTTCTTATTCATGATACTATCGCTGCAACTTATTAGTCTACTAGGTTCATTTAAGGTAAGACCATATTATGAATTTCAAACAAGAAGGAATCATTTGGATATCATTTAAAAAGTGATCTATTCATGTAGGTACTTGGTTATTCCGTATTGAAGACTATCTGTTTCTTCTCTAACATTAATAGTTCGTTCTATATAAGGATTGCGTGCTATCAACTCATTGGACTTGGAGAGGTGGCTTAGCTATCAACATCCAGTAATGAAATCCGATGCACGAAGCCTGATTCACGTACTTTGGTTTTGCTAACCGAGTAGTCTCACTCAAAACCAAGTACCTGAATATGTATTTGGAAGGGTATTCTCCAAGTTGTGGTTTGTGCTATGGATTACTGTCAAGGCATTTTAATAGAATAACGGTTTTTGATAAATATTTGTGGAGGGGTGGGGTTGGGGGTGAAGTGATTGATTAATTCATTATCAGCTCTGTTGACGCAGTATATTCATCTAATCCTCGAAGAAAGAAAGTGAATTAAGTTCCTGAGGTAATCTAAAGCATAAGCCGCAACCTAAAATGTACCATTCTATGCCAAATAGACTTCACAGACATTGAATTTAAGGAAGGTAAGGTCGCAGAAATTTCCTAAATTTGTCAGTCAATCAATTAACTAATACTTGCTACCCAATGTGGAGCATAGACCGCCCACCAGCATTCTCCAACCAACTCTGTCCTGGGCATTCCTTTCCAGCTCTCCCCGAGTGTTCTTCATTCTCTTCATGTCTGTTTCTAATTCCCGACTCAATGTGTTTGTGGGTCTTCCTCTGTTTCTTTGGCCTTTAGGATTCCAAGTTACTGTTTGTCTTGTGTCACAGTTTGATGGTTTCCTCAGTGTGTCCTTATCTCCCTTAAATTCGATGTCTATGAAGTCTTTTTGACATGGTATGGTACATTTTAAGTTGCGGCTTATGCTTCGGAAATTTGCATTTTAAGGAAAACACTGAATATTATAAAGTTCCGTATTTTCTTCTAGTATTGACCCAAGATCCGAGAATGTGTTATGGATACATTACAGTCTTCGACCACATCTATGTGAATCTGCAAGTTTACTTGCTCCTGCGGGGCTCGTTATATTGACTACATAGAGTGAACGCCTTCTTTATGCACCTCAGAATATCATTTGAGGTGGCTCCTAAAAGTTGAATGTAAATCTGTTTTCAGCTCAATGCAGAAACTTTTGATCAACCTTGGTCACATTGTCCCCGCTCTTCATCAGGGTTGTTCTTCAGCAACATCAATGTTGTAATATTATTGGACTCTGCTATGTTTCGGAACAAAGCAATAATATGATACCGGATGTTGGCAGTAATAGCAGAGAACAAAGATATCGCTATATTCAGTGCCCTTATCCAGCCAACTGAAAAGCGAAATACAATCTGATCAAAGAGTAATACTTCTAAAAATAGCCAGAAGGACGAGCAATCAGGCATACAACTCATGCATATATATATGACTTTGTCCTTCAAAGTGTTGCAAAACAGCGTACTAAAGGACATCAAAAACAAAAGTTTCTTTGCTTAATTGTTATATATCTTTCCCTGTTCTTTCCAATTTTTCTATAATGTTGTCAACTTCCTCATTTTTTACTGGTGGAGGTTTCACAGATTCAGAATTTCTTGGTTTGCATCAATGCCTAATTACAGCTAAACACAGTTGTAAATCAAAATGCATCAGACAGCTGTTTCATCCTCGAATGCTACTCTTTAACAGCCTTCATTTATAGCTCTACCGAGAGTTGAATTCAGAACATTTAGGTCTCGTAGTAAACCCTTTGACCACTGAGTTGTAGTCTAACGATATAGATTTCAGACAATTCTCAACATTAGGCAGCCACTATCGACTGTCTTTAGTGTGAGTCGGTGTGGCTCACACTGTACATGTTTGAATTACTATTGTCACGACTTCTCACTAGAACTCAAGCAAATATTTCTGGAAATTAGTCACTAGTTAACATATTAGTTGGTAGAAAACGATATCGGACATTTTGGCGAACAGAATTTTCCCTTCATCGAATTCATTTGTTACACACTTTCGCAACACTTCATGTTAACATTGACTATCTGTTTTCTCAGTAGACTAGTCTATCTAATAAAATGCTAAGAATACTAATGTACAGCTTCTGTAAATGAATTCGTTAAAGAGAAAATTCTCTTCACTGAATTGTTTTGTGTCTTTCTTGATTGATACAATATTTTCTTTCGTCACATTAATAGTGAATGAACAGAAATGTTCATTCATTTCACAGTATAAATTGTAGTCGTTTTGTTTAATAATAAGTCTAAGAAAGTTTTAAGTTTATATACATTTAAAATATGCTCTTTTTTCTCTATGTTTTTCTTTTCCTTCAT
Organism: Schistosoma mekongi; assembly: GCA_034768735.1. Taxonomy (NCBI): domain Eukaryota; kingdom Metazoa; phylum Platyhelminthes; class Trematoda; order Strigeidida; family Schistosomatidae; genus Schistosoma; species Schistosoma mekongi. Next base: position 6,422,483 of record CM068309.1, on the reverse strand, counting down.
TTCCATTTTCACTATCCACTAGCCAATAAGAATCTATCTACTCCACAATTGTTGGAAACTTTTGTGGGTCAAATGCGCTATTTTCAAAAAGGAGGTAAGATGATAGGTGTAAGTAGTTATGTTCTTAGGTTTCCTGTGTGTTTGTTTATCCTTCTGCTTGATTAACGATTATGTGTATGTCGAAAATAATATTCACATATTCAACTCAATCCAAATATTCCTAATTAGTAATAAGCATTTGTCTATGGGTTGCATATTTTTGCGGGTACCAAAGCCATCAGTCCATGTGTCCAATTCACTAAATAATCAACCAGCATCAGGAGATCCAGTCTAGTAGTTCATATAACATTCATTCTCTTAAGACTCTTGTAAACATGTACACCACTGGTTTGGATCAGAGTTTTCCAACTCCTCTAGTTGAACCTTCCTTAGTCACTAACAATGTTTAAACATCGGAAGTACGCTTTTCATCTGCTCACTCTCATAAAAACACCCCTTTAAGGCAGTCAATAAAACTTTTGTGATGAGCTATAAGCACGTGTCACATGAGTGCCTCAAGAGTGTTTCAGTCATACCAAGGCATTTGTACCCTACTGTTTCAGGATTCGCGTGCTTAAATGAATGACTAATGAAATTTACTCGAACTGACTGACAGTTTACTACCGATTAATTATGGGCTTTATAACCTTTTTAATAATTTGTTTTGAATAATACTGTGCAAATGTTGGGCAGTCCAACATTAATTGAATCGCGTGATTTGAAGAGTTTTTCAGTTCAAAGACAGCATCTTTCATGATTTGATATCTATCATTTAACGATAGGGAAGTACTGAATAATTCCTTAGGAATGTTAAGCCACAACTCCAATAGCAGGTATAACCTAAAACTTTCAGGATTTTTTCGGTTAAGTGACACCTTTAATCCATGGTGATCATTTCCAATAGGGTAAAGGTTACGAATAAAGCGTAACGAGAGTCCTTCTTAAAATGACGCTGGAAAATTGTTCTCCCTATTGAGTCAGTCAGGTTGGCTTACATATGTGACCTAATCATAATTCTCTGCATAATCGTCAACCTAACTTTAAGCATTTAATGATATCTTCTGTATTAAAAATAATCATCATACTTTTAACAGTCAACATCCTACTCAGTCGTGCTCATGTTTGATGCGACTTTGAGGTTGTTGAGTCTTTACTAATTGGTTCGTGAATGAGTTGGGTTTCACCTTCTTCCAACCGTTAACACGTGTTTAGCTTATTTTCTCAAAAAATATATACTGGCCTTTTTTAGAATAGTTTCATATTGTCATTATCTTTATAAAGATTTCGAAGCAGCTATTCGACCAGTTACAATATGGGTAGTCGTCGGTGATTTGGATCGACTTATCGACTCGAGTTCATCTGATGAGGATCGTTTCTCCCTTCAAATGGATTTGAAATTAGCTTTGAATGCATTGACCTTTCTACGGAGCAGTCAATCAACAAAAGGTGTACGTATTAGTTTCATATATAATCCGTTGAAATTAACTGAAGTAAAATCAACTAGCTGGTTAACTCGTGCACTTTATCTGGTCGGTTATCCAGTCAATACGAACTCATCCAATGAAATAACAAGACGAAAATATGCTGATCAAATGTCAGCACGTAATTTTGCTCTACGCCTGGTGAAAGAGATACTGGAGTCGATTACAGCCTCAAAGCCAATTAAATCACTCGAAGAGCTCGTAGTTTCTGTGAGTTCTGCTATTATTATTGTTATTTCTTTAACATTAATATGTCTTCATTATGTATTGTAGAACATAGAAACTAACAGGAATACATGCTAGTAGATACATTTGGCATGCTACTTCATCACAGTGAATGAAAATTAACACTCTGGGTCAAATATAAAGAGAGAAAGAAGAGCGGTGATTGTATTTGAAGCCCTATGACCGACTTTGATTACATTTAATCAATCAGTCAAGTATTTAATGAACTAGTATCATGTCCATTCCGGATGCAATCATTCCTAGTTGGCATCTCATCAGAGTAAGTAACGACTACAATGTATGTCGCATTTGCCCATTCAGTCACCGACCAGTTTTTCATCCTTACCTAATACCGTGTCCCTAACATTGACGTTACTCTCTCTATGGTCTCACTTTTCGTGAATAATAAGAAATCTGTGACCAAACACCACATTTGTAAAGTGATGCAAACTAAAATAGTTTGTGATATTCTAGCCCTTCAGTAGGCAAACAGTCATCTTGTCCGTGCCACTGTTTTTGCTTGAGTTGATGTGAATATCAGTTATTCAGGAAATTGATTGCAGTCCTAGCGGCTTATTGGTGAAGTGGCGAACAGTGAAGATTGGCGATGCGGATCGAATTCCATAGATAGCATTGCTTCCTTCAAAATTTCAAGTGTATTTTTGACGATTATCAACTAATACGAAACTTAGGTCATGTGTGAGTGGAGTGGGCGGGGGGTGGGAGTATGCCAGCTATCTTTTACTGCCAAACATCTGAATTATACAGGTATTTAAACTGTAAAGTCTAGAGATTAATCATTTTTAATAATTTTAGAATTAAATAATAGTAATGCCTGTTTTTTTTTGTATGTGCTTCAGGGGATTAATTCAAAACAATTGCATGAAGCCATCAATTTAATTGACAGAAATAACTTTTTGCAAATGCATTCGACTATTGCTCGTAAGATGATTGGTCTTAAACCCGGTGAGCGGGCTGTTGTTGTAAATGGTAAAGTAAGTTATATATATGTATATATAATGCCTGCTTAATGGTATTTACTCACTAAATATGGGCTCATATACTATGCGTCAATCCGTACTCTTTATGTATAGGCTATTTGGTTTCCTAAATATATGGAGCAGAGTTTGAAATGACTCTGTGAATGTTCGAAAATAAAGTGCTTCAATTTCTGACCTATCATTATAATCTTTTTAAACTACTTCTGTCCACTACAGTTTACAGGAATTAAATAAATGATATTAGTATCAGCCACAATCCTTAGACGAATGCTTAGTACTGTGAAACCCTGCATTGGGCCGAAACAGTTATCTATTGTTCATTGTCCTTCATTGGTACTCTAATTGGAATTTCAGATTTGAGATAAATGACGTCGTAGTTTTGATGATATTTGAATAAAGTTATGTTTATTTCTTGTATGTATTACTACATTTCCTGTTCATTTAAACACATGGGTCTGTTTAAATGTCAGGGACACATATTTTCTAACTTTAACAATATTACAGCACACTCTTTTGTTCTTAAAAGCTTATAATTTGTTGCAAGCTGTGGCATCAAGATGGTCGGTATATTTTTGTCTTTATGTGTTCTTTTACGAGTCGAGAGCATCTGGTCAAAAATAATTTCACTATGAGGATGAACTGTTGCTAATTGTCGTTGACGAATCATTCTTCACGTATATTTTGAATGTGAACAAATTAAATGAAGATTAGACTAATTGAATGAAGCAATGATAAATAATAATAATAATAACTCATATTATGAATAATTTGTTATTTCAGATAGTTGGTCCGTTCGACGCATTCGAAGAGTTTCTATCGGATGATTTTCGTTTGGCTGAACGTTTGGCATTGAGGAATGGCGCTAAAGAGCTTGGCGACAAAGTGGAAAAGATTATGGGGTCAACCATTGTAGGTCCTGACACAATCTCTGAACTCATCTGGAAATTAGCTTCAGTTCTTCAATCAGGTATTGAAGCTACTAGTTCAGTTATATCTGAAACGGTCAGTTTGTGTATATATATAAATTAAGAGAAATACTTTAGTTATCCTATTTTCGATTATACTGTTTATTAAAATTATGCAGTTGTATAGTGGTTTCAGTTTATCTGAATGCTTCTGGTGATGTTATGTTCTTTGCATTAGATGATTTATTATTGCAAAGACTTTGATTGTTTTCTCGGGAGTAGGTCGTCTTTCTTAGGCTGCACTACACCGCCTATATGTACGGTTATATTTCAAGTTACTCAACAAATGAAATCATTATAAAGCGGAAAAGGTATTACGAACTAGTAGGATGGTAAAAGTTCGTAAGTGAGGAATGTAGAAGTTAGTGTAAGAATTTAAAGGAATGTTAAGTGACTGACAGAATTGTTGGGACTACATTAGATATGGGTGTTGTTAACATACATAATTGTTGGTGATAATATACTAGTTAAATGGTTGTTATTGAAAACAGTCGTGTAAGCACATAATTATCTTCAATAAATAGTGTAAGAGAGTTGGAGTTTACCTAGAGAATATTAGTGATACGTCATTAATAAGGTTTTGGAATGATCGATGTCACATAGACTGTAGTAATTGTGAACCACTGTTTAATAATTAATGAGATGAAGAGGAAAAATGACGAGTGTAGTACAAGGAGATTCCGTTTGTGTTCTATATATAATCATTTACAACCACAGAGTAGAATACAAGAAGATAGTGCAGAACAACGTAAAAGTTCTATTTGGTAATGTGAATTATGTGGAAAGGGCAGATTTTGAACCTATCTAGACAGTGCTTAAGGTCTTTCCTGTAAGTTTGTAATAAAGTGATTAAAATGTTATCATAAATGAAGGTTTAATACGTGTACTGTGTAATGACGAACATATGTCTGTTTTCAGAGAGAGTATAAGCAGTTCCAGTAGGAGTAATGAAATATCACGTCCACCATGTTTGAAGTAAATGGATGTCATCTTGCATCCTCCGTGATTTCATAAGACTTTAACAGAGTTTATGACGCTTATGATATAGAGATAATTGAAGGGAACGGATTCTATATAGTTGTTAGGCATGCGCATAGATTTAGTTCAATATTGTTTAGAAGTTTACTAGTGGTTATAAAAATATTACCGACGAGGCTAGTGATAATTTTGAAGTCATTTGTAATTGAGCTATCATGTATGGTGCTTATTAAATAGATATATTTGCGTCGTTCTATTGTGTTCAATGCGTATTTTGTATTGAACACTCCCAACCCTTTTGCCGTTTATCTAGTTGTATGTTGCAGTATAATTTTGATTAGATTTCAGGCATTTATGCACTAAATAAACGGGAATATGATCAAAAGCCCTGGCTACGGATACACTTATTGGACATCAAGGAAATTAACGGATAATAGTGTTTTTAAGGAAACTTAGATTTAAAGAATGTATACACTTTATTAAAAATGCGTATACATCAAACTGGAGTATTTTAATTGTTCATTATTGTATTATAGTCTTCAGTGGATGGAATATCAGACAAAAATCAAAATGGGCATCGAATACGTCTTCATGGTGTATCATACAATAATTCAGGATTCATTATTCATGGGAATAATCTTGAACCAAATTTCGAGCTAGTTGCTATTATAGATCCAGCTTCTCGTGAAGCTCAACGTTTATCTCATATAGTTATTGTATTGCAACATTCTCTTCCATGTACAGTAAAAGTTCTACTTAATCCAGTGCCCTCTTTATCGGAATTGCCAGTAAAAAGGTAGGCATAACCATTTTCTCTTGTTATTCAATGTAAACTTTTAAACCTTTACATAGAATGACTTTCAAACTGAAGACAGTGATCTCGGATGTTACTTGAGTCCTGAAGACAATTATTACTTCCCGATCGCCTACACCGTCGGAAGGTTCAACACAACTGTCACGTATAAATGTCGTTTTGAATCTTTAAATTGCGCATGTACTGTTGAATCAGGCACCATAAAATTTGATTCCTGATTGATTATTTCTCATGGATATCAACTAAAATTAAATTTTCAAAGATGTATTAAATATCTATCTCATAATTTCGCTTTTTACAGTTTCTATCGCTTCGTGTGGGAACCGTCGTTATTTCCAGAAAATGAATCCGTATACAATGGCACATCAGCTGTTGTTCCTCGTGCTTATTTTACCAAGTTACCTGGCCAGTCGTTGCTTACCTTGGGAATGGATGAACCACATGGGTGGATGGTTGCCGCAATTAAGGCTGCACACGATTTAGATAATCTACGTCTAGCGGATTATCGCTCGTCTCATCATTTAGTAGAAGCTGTGTTTGAATTAGAATATCTTCTACTTGAAGGTTATTGTATTGAAGAGTCGAACATGAAGCCGCCACGTGGACTGCAATTGACACTTGGTCCTACTCCAACTTTGGAAGCATGTGATACAATTGTTATGGCTAATTTGGTATGCCTTTGACGGATTTCTTTAGTCACTTTTGTGTGTTCTTATTATCGTTCTCTTGCGATGTTAAGGTTACTGAAACGACTCCGATAATTAAAAAGGAGTAAATGAGACAACCTTCGTCTCAGCTCTGTAGTTGCTAAGATAAATCCTCAGGTTGGATTCGGAAAGCTCGCTTGGCTTTTGCTAACTTTTATCACCTGTGGCATGTAGATATTCGTCTACATCAACGAAAGCCCGAGTATATTGTATACAACGATTCACTCTGTTTTGCATTTCTTGACCATCGTAAACTGTTTATAAAGCTAGAATACCTTTATAAACTGACCGTAGGGTGCTTAATAAAGTGGCAATTAGTAGAATATGTAGTTTATTTATGTCAATAAATCCTTAATAATGGAGATTAATCCTCAGTAATTACGTGATGTAAGTTTGAACCACTTTCACTTTACGTCTAATTACTGGCAATAATGCATATTTTGTAGGAATATATTGGCTTTGGAAAAGATTGAATCAAAACTTATTCTTTAATCAAATGAAAAGTTTGGTAATGTACGAACAGTAATGGGTGATTAAATTTTAAGAATATAATCTCTGTTACTACTACAGGATATTCTACATTTTAAGCTGTATGTGGAAAGATTTATTGATCGTTGCTAATCACATATTAAGAGTATTGTGTTTACATTCCATATTTTCTTTTTTATCAGGGTTACTTCCAGCTCAAGGCTAATCCAGGTTCCTGGCATTTGCGTATTCGAGCAGGGAAGTCACAAAAACTCTATGAAATATCTGGGTAAGTTTGCATTCTTTTGTATATGATTAGGAACCTTGAAATAATTGTTCACCCGTGGTCCCACATGGGATCATCAGTTAATGTCACGAATAGTCTGAAGTTGTAATAGTAATAGCGGTAATAATAATAACAATAATAATAATAAATGTTTTATTCATTATTATGTATTTAGTACATCTTGGAATTTTCAACAAGGAGCACTTCAACACGTTACTATTTTTCTCCATATACATCTCATTAAAGTACTTATAAATAAAATAATAAGACATAGATGTGTATGTAAAATGAGATGTATTATATAGACCTTTACAGTAGTTACTAACCTGAATGTTGTAGAACATAAGTTACTAGAATCAAGTTTTTCGATGAATATCTTAAATTATGCTGCAGAAATATTTGTTCTTGCCCTTTTGAACACAATTTTCTAGTTAAATCAGCCTTTACAATGGCTTTATCGTGTAGTTTATGTGTACTAGATACGAAATTATTATTTTATACTATTCTCTGCCTGCATAAATTATAATCTAGCTGCATCTTGTTCGGTCAGTGGATGTACAAGGAGGAAGGTTTGAATGAAGATGGGTGGTAGTTTTTTCGTGATAAAATAACGCACTTACCAATTATTTACAGGACTCTAAACGTCTATTCACGACCACATTCATAAAAATCATCTGCATGCTTAACAAAGTATTCTTGTGTAAAATGCGGAAGTTCATACAAGAGTGAGGTAAAAAGGAAATAGAAACATAGCATTATCTTCTAGTGCACCAACCTGTGTTAATTTGTGAGTGGAGGACACTCTTTTATATACGGTATATTTTTCTCTTCTAGCGAAATGAGAATACAACTAGTGTAGGATTCACCTGACATCGCGTTGAATTCACCGGAATAACTCACCCGAAGTCGATAAAGTCAAAAGACTGTCTTGATTGTTCAGAATATTTATATTGGAACAAATATAAATATCTAATGTGGTTCTACAACAAATAATTATTAATTTACTCGTCACTTACATTCAAGGTGATTAAGCAACAACAACAAACGGTTACAACAATCTGCTTTATGCACAAAGCACTCAAATTTTATGCCAAACAAAAATGGCCGGCTAGACAAACACTGTTCCAACCAATAGAAAACAATGTCTAGAAAGTTCGGACAAAACTGACCAATGAAATACAAGTTACAAATTATGCGATAAACACTCAACTACTCCTGAGTAGTATGACAATTACAACTAAATCCGACAACTAGTTGATCATCCATTTTTCTGCGTTAATACCAGTAAATCGCTTAGTAATATTGATTTTGGAAAGAATTCTAATGTGAATTTGTAGTCGAGTAATACGCTCAGAACAGTCTTAACCTTCTTTTCTAAACTAAGCACTATATTACATGATGCAAGACAATTGCTGCATCCAAAGTGCTTCTGTTGCTTCTAAAAGCGAATTGAAATGAGGTGATACGTTCCTTTAATGCGGGCTGAAGTCTATGCAGTAATAGTTTATCAATTGTTTTTCGAAAAATGTATCCCTAAATTTGAAGAACTCACTATGGACACTAAAGACCTTTTAAGTCAATTGATATGATGCGAATCACACTCGAGCACAATATACGGAGACAGTAACCTTGATAGGGACCAATACCAGAATACCCTAGACGCCAAGACCGTTGTCTTATGCCTACACATTTACCTAGTGATTTCTACCCCGCAATCCGGATAAATGAACACAAGATAAGTGAGCCAGTAACCAACCAGTCAAATGATACTTCACTCATTTGTTTATATACACACAAAACGTGATCACAAAGCGAACCAACAAGAAGAAGAATATTTATGCAAAAGAAGGACAGTAATGACTAAGAACTGAGGGAGCAAATTCATAGTTATTTAGTTATCATGCTGATTGGAAAACAATATGATAAAAGTTGGTGAGTCTAGTGGGAGGTTAGGGCGAGAGGAACGTGTCAGTTATGGAAATAAAATGGTCGATTTAAATGTTCTTAAAATGAATGAAATAGTCCTTTACATGATAGTTCCGAAAGTTGGTTATTCTTCTAGAATCACCCAATATTACATTTATTAATGACTTATAAAGTACTTCCAGTAATCTATTCGTTATCAACTATGAATATATTCCTAGCATCAACACTATATCTTCACTTTTAATGTTTATTTCTTTAAACTGTTTAGCCAAGAGCATTCTCACATACCAGCTAGTTCAAAAGAAATCATCGCATTAATTAGTAATTTTCGTTCTAAAATCATTGAAGTCTATGTTAGTAAACGTGCAGAATATGCCGAGGAAAGTTTACTGGATGACAGTTCTGAAGAGTCTGGTTCAGGTTCTGGTAATTGGTTAAATAAACACTCGGAAGTTTGGTCTACTTTGTCAAATTACGCGGATGAATATTGTCCATCTTGGCTAAATAGGTGAGTATATGCATATACTCGAGAAAATTTGTATTTCAGGCTTATAGTTTTTAAACTGAGTTGAATGATTTAATTGCGAAGCTTCGATTGTCATTTTAGACGGATTCGTCTGTGTAAACTGTTATTAGTGAGCTATAAGAATTTCTGTATACGTGACCAGCTGCTTTTCCTGTCTACTTTGAATTTGACTGGATGTTGGTAACACTTGTCATGTCATTCTTCGCACACACACTTCCCCACTTAATGTGATTCGTAGCTTTGTGTCTGTATATTATTTTCCTATTCGGTGGATAAATTGGATCTATTTCATTATGTTTACTGATTTCCGATTGGCCTGAATGTCAAACTTTTAAGAATTCTCTGGTTTTTTATGTTTCCTCTCTTCAAATAACGTTTTCTCAGTCAAGCGTGTAACTATAATTGTCTGTATGTTTTGACATAGAAAAGATGATATATCAGTTTTTTACCGCCAATTGATGTTCGTGTAATTGAAGATGTAGAAGACGATTGCCTTTCCATGTTTTTCACAGTAAGCGTAATTTGTTTCGTATATATTGTTCGGTCTGTCGTCTGTTGTTATTTTGACGTTCGTCTTGCATGAGACCGATTTAAGTGATTTTGTTGTCTTAGTGCTTTGAAGTTTACTTCTAATGGCCTTTCATATTGTGGTAGAATCCGTTTGTAAGCTTTGGTTTTGTGTTTGTTTGTATTCTTGAACAACAGATTTTCTTAAGGTTGCGTAGATAGCCGTTGTTTTGTAAGACAGTTGTCAGGTAATTTCATTGTAGTAAGTGCACTCCAGTGTCTTTGCTCTTTTGTTTAGAGTTTTTACGTAGTTGATTTTGCAAGTTGTTTAATTTTTCAATCTGATATGTTACTACTGAATCATTCAGGTTAGGTAGCGATTGATCTACAAATTGTAGGATTAAAAATACTTCGATAGCTTATAACATTGCATATGTACTACCAAATACTCATAAATTACAAACATTGAAATTTGTTCGCCTCTCCCTATTAAGTATTTTGAAAATTTCTTTAAATATTTTGGTTTGTGTTTTGTCTTCATTTACAATTTTTTTTATTTATTTCATAGTTTAAAACTATCACTTCAATCTCATTTACCTTGGCATAAATGTGCTTCAAATCAAGAGACCATTAATATTTTCTCTGTTGCTTCTGGTCATTTGTATGAACGATTATTAAGGTAGATTCATTAAATGTTTTTGTAATAATTCAGTGTACCGTCGTCAATGGTTCATATATATATATATATATATATATATATATATATATATGAAGCAGTATCTTATTAGTAATGGTGTTCAACATTTAGTCATTAAGTTGCATATCCGAACCTCATTCTCTCACAATTAGAGTGTGAATCGTATCCAATTTCGTAGATCTATTTTGTGATTGTGACTGTTCATTAAATCAGCTGTCTCATTACTTAACCTTAATAATAGTTTCTAGATGAAAAACTCCGGCTTAAATAAATATCTCACAATCAGTGTGGATTAACTGTGGATTGTACAATTAGAAATTTTAAGGTATGACGTAAAAAAATACATTTTGTTAACCTTAATAACTGTATTAATTAAAGATTGACGTTTTATTGGGACTGAAAGTTGAATTCAGGACTTTTCAGTTGGATATACCTGCCACAACATTCAATTGTTAATGTTTACGCAGGAGTTGTAGTTTAGTCCGTTCATTTCAGAATGCCTCTACGTTAGGCAGTGCGTTGTTGAGTGCAGATAGCCACTCATTTGTACATTTGGAGTGTATTTATAATTTGAATCCTAATCATATTTGTGAATTAAGTCTTTGTTGAGGTAACCCACTCAGTATGAACATGTAGCAACAGAGAATGATAAAATTCAGTGCCGTGATAACATGAACGGGAAGTTTGACTACTGAAATTCATAATCCCTATATGATTTAACGTTGTTGTGTGATATGCATTGGACTTTATCTTAACTTTTATCCTATTGTTTCATTTCTAATTTATTTGCCAAGTATCGATTTGTGTAACATTAGACTTTGAGCCACACTAATTTTGAGGGCTAATGGTATAACGCCGGGTTATCACGTCGAACTAAGTGGAATTGTTTTCGAATCTACGTAATGATAACTAAATTCCGAATTGCATTTGTTGCACTAAATGTTTAATCAAAAAGGAGAACACATTCTGTATAATAACATGGTTTAAAGTGTAGATCTCCAAAAAGAGATTTTATTGAAGAAATTTCTGTTAAATCTAATTATTTACATTTTCCTTAATTCCATTCACTAGTACGTATATATGCATATATTTTTCTTCTCATATAAAGAATTATGATGTTGACCGTAATACGACATACAAATTCACCAGTGAAATTTTGGTTCTTGAAAAATTATCTTTCACCGACATTTAAAGATTTTATACCCTACATGGCAGCTGAATATGGTTTCGAATATGAATTTGTTCAATATAAATGGCCACGTTGGTTACATGCACAAACTGAGAAGCAACGTATTATATGGGGTTATAAAATTCTATTCCTTGATGTGCTATTTCCATTGAATGTTACCAAAATTATATTTGTGGATGCTGATCAAGTATTACTGAATTCCTTTTTATTATGTTTATTTTGGTGTTTTTGTTTTGTCTAATATTTTATAGTGAACATCTACCTCTTAAATAAACGGTTATCTTAAGACAAAATAACTACTTTGTAAACAGTTATTTATTTCTGACAAAATGAGAAAGAGCTTAAGACTTGAACTAAAAATATATAGACGATGCCTTTATCACCATCAATTGAAATTCTAGTAAAGAATTTCAACCAGTTTATTGATGTACATGTAGCAACTTCTCATTTGTAAGATCTATTGTGACAGTGAATTGCATTTTTTGGGAATCGTATTAATAAACAGCCGAGAAAACAGGCTGGCAACTAGAAACCTGTTTAGAAGTATATCTTCTGCATGTTATTACACACATTTCTTTATCATCTTTTTACCTATTCGTCATAAGATAAATCTAGTTCGATACCTTGTAATCAGAAGTAGAAAGGTGTGATCTGACAATATCATAAAGGGAAAATTAGACATCATACATAAATCGTAGACGGGAACGGGTTAGTTTCGGTGTTTTTGTTTAAAGAAATATGTATATAATGAACTTGGAGATGGTAACATGAACCTGTAAGAATAAATCTCAAGTTGGATGTAGATAGTGATGTGTTGAACAACAAGATACATTAAGTATAGTTGTTAAAAGAACGCTTTCTAGTCCAGCACTGATGATCTCGTAACTGAAGGATAAGTTACCTGGTTTTTGCCACATCAATATGTAATTATGAATAAAGCTGCTCCTGTGAAGAAACCGCTACTTGACACCTGGACCAATTAGTTACCACTCATCACTCTTCATTGCATGTCAGCTCCAGTTGTATTTACCTGTTCACATACATTTACAAAAGCAGATACGTTGGTGTGACAGAAAGACAAATGCGTTCACATTTTACTGAGAAGATTCCATAAAACCTATATCTGAGAGGAGCAAACAGTTTTCGTAATTCAATTACACAACATTCGCCAGACCCGAAACTTAAAATGGTTAAGATGAACGTTTTGAGATCATTAGTAAACAGATATGAACAAGGATTCTTAGTTATTTCTTTCTTATTTGTGAACACTATTCCCTGAAGCGAACTCAAAAAATACATTGGATTTAATGTCTCCTCAGCATTTCTCTGTAAATATTACACTACTAATTTATGTACCAATATTTTTAGATTGTTCGAGCGGATCTAAAAGATTTAGTCGATTTTGATCTGGGTGGCGCTCCATACGGTTACACACCGTTTTGTGATTCACGTAAAGAAATGGATGGTTTCCGATTCTGGAAACAAGGTTATTGGGCCAATCATTTAGCTGGTCGACCATATCATATTTCAGCGTTATATGTTGTTGATTTAACACGTTTTCGTCGATTAGCTGCTGGTGATCGACTTCGTGGTCAATATCATGGTTTGAGTCAAGATCCAAATAGTTTATCGAATTTGGACCAAGATTTACCTAACAATATGATTCATCAGGTTAGTTTATAATTATGCAATGGCTTATTTTTGAGCTTTTGGCTATTGTATTACTTTTCATTTTCAATCAACACCGTTGCTCTTTGCAGTCTCTCGAACTTCTAGCCTTACCAAAGCTAGGTATCACAAAAATTCCTACTTTCTCATTATATGTTTTTCACAGTCATGTCTCTGAAAGTATTCATTCATAGATAGACTGTTAACGGTTTCTTCGAATAATTCAGTAAATCTCATTTTTAATAGCTCCTACTTTCACCTTGTTGAGTCTCTGTAAGCATAAATCCATCGTGAGAGGACTCCAAATATTGCTTATATTTGCTTTGCGCAAGTTTTCTGGCTGTTTGGTCCCAGTTGCTTAGCGGATAACACATTAGTGTATAATGCGGTAGTTAAATGAGCTCTTTAGTGAGAATACTATAATCCGGCTTTATGAGTTCGGAGCAGGATAATACCCGCGTCCTGGATTTCACTTCTAATCTCAATATAAAATAATTCAGCTAATTGTAGGTAGTTTTAATTATCTTTCATAGTTCAGCGTTTTCATTCTAATACTAACGTTCTTTAAACCAGTATATGAATGTCTTTTTAGTATGTGTACAGTACTTTTTGGAGGAACACCTTATCTTTGCCCTTAGCTTTTAGGTTATTCAAAGTCAGATTTCAATTTTTACTATATGTGACGACTCATTGCGTATTTAAACCGATGATAATGACTGACGTTGGAGTAGGATGTACGAAAGGAATGACATCCAAATCAAAACGCGGTTGCAGTTCATGAGGTCTTTGACTGTTAGGTTAGACCATGTTATTTGAGCATAAACTACCTAGTTGAGATCTGCTCATTTACTGTGACCAGTGATTATGGACGCTTGGAATCCGTTGCAGTTGACCAGGTACTTTCTATGAATTAGTTCTTCATTCTGGAAGCAGTATGCATTATACTCGTTATTTTTGGCATAAGCACCGCTGCCATTACGACTTGGGTGTACTGATGGGGAGGGTGTTTTTCTGGGCTTATCCTCATGTGTCAGATTCCTAGTTTCTCATGACTGATCAAAGCCTCTTCCTAACTCCTATTCTCAATCCTAACCTTAAATTTTGTGCTTGATTGTATGCTTGATAGGTATTTTTTAATATTGTGAGGAAGGGTGTTCTTTTGAGAAATCATCCTTATGTACAATTTTACTTCTCTGAACATTCCTACCCTAGATGATCGTATTTTAAATGTCTTAATCGTATCTTACTGTTTCTTTTTCCTCGTTTCGGATTGGTTGTTACGTTTATCACAGGTTCCAATTAAATCGTTACCTCAAGAATGGCTATGGTGTGAGACATGGTGTTCTGATGAAAGTTTATCCAGGGCCAAAACCATCGATTTATGTAATAATCCACGGACGAAAGAACCGAAACTCACAGCTGCAATGCGTATCGCTCCTGAATGGGTGGATTATGACCGCGAAATTAAGAAATTGTGGAAACGTGTCTATCCGTCGACTTTATTACCAACTTCTGAGAGTATTACGTCTGATTCTGTATCTAATACCATTGGAACCACATCTGAATTGCCAGTGTCCAAAGACAGTTCTGTAGAGACATCGAAAACTGGTATGTAGTGATATTTTTTCACAGTTTGTTTCTATTTCCCGTTGTCGAATTCTGTAAATTTGGTTGTACTGTAGACATTTATGGATGGTATATATGAGAACTATTTCCAGGTGTTCATAATATTGTGGTGCAATAAATAAGTCCATGGAATATCGCGAATACAAATGTCTACTACTGGATACCGGCTGTTTTAGTGGTTTAAAGACTATTTAACTGTTAAGTGTGAGTGGTAATCGATTTCTCTTATAACTACTTGTACGTGCGATCCGGTAACTAAGATATGATCCCAATTTTGCGTTATTAGTTCTACTTTGATGCATTTGAATGATCAAGAGCCATATTAGTTAGGTATAATACATATATATTATAATAAAGATAACATTATGTACAAAATATAGTTACATTTCCTTAAACCTATTAATCTCACTATCAATCAATCTCATGTCTTTATTCAGACATGCCACTAACTCACATTGGTTATAGTTTATTGTAGGAAGGAAGAATCACACTAACTGAACTGTCCACGCCGATTAGTCTATCATCAAAAATGGTGAGGAATAAATGAAGATCATCTTGTAGAGTATGATGCGAAGTGCTCATCGCATCTCTTTTTTTCAATGCAAATGAAATTGCTCGTCTGTAATCCTGCCTACTAATAAGTAGCATAAGAAAACGTTCAAATATTGTTTAATTTTGTGCAGTTGGATGCAATCATCCCAAATATTCAAATAACCCAATTAACATTCCGAATTTCTATACCCTTTTAATCAGTCAGTCAGACAATAGTAATTGATATCAATTGATTTGTGAATAAGCCATAGTTTCTTATTGTAGTATCTGCGTTTAAACCAAGAAACTACGTAATCTAAATTCATCCATATGACTAAACGAGATTAAAAAAAACATTTAGTGAAGCACTAAAGTTATTGTTAAATTGGCCACGTCTTACGATGCTTCATCTACTTCATGTGTTTATTCATCCAGGTCAAAGTATACAACACCTACATGAAAGGTGAATAATTCATTAAGTTAACTTTCACAATAAAAGTTAATATCAAAATTATGACATGTATTACATACTGAATTATTATTTTTCTTTGAAATTTTCATTTTCCAGGTGATCTTGAAATGAAAACGGAGTTGTAGGCATTTTTCAGCGTTCCATTCTTATCTTACTGAATTCGTTTTCTTCAATTACTGTCTATTTTATTCAAAGAACTGATTGACTTAATGTATGTAAATTTGCCATATTTCATTAATATTGTTCTTTTGCCTGTGTATTTTATTAAAATGCTCTGTTCTTTAAGTCTTATTTTCATTACCTAGATGCAGTCTTCAATTTGTTTCTGTTTTATTTATTTTTATATGATCATTTTCGAACATATTTTGATGGATGGAACGATAATAAAGCCAAACTTCTCATTAGATGGTGATATTTTCATTCGCCTGTTCGGTTTTTGTTATTGTTTCTTGATTGCTAGTTTTCTCCCCAACTGACTGTTGACAATCTTTCACTGTTTGCATTCATGTGAACATTGTATTGTATTGTAATGTTGTACTGCATTCCTATTTCTTCTTTTATAAAACAGAATAGTTGATCTCATTGGTTTTTGACCAATGAAATGTACACATTATTATTGTACTATGTATATTTTGTTATGTACATATTGTATTGTTACGTATTGTGCTGTTACTGTAGTACTGAGGTATGCAAACTTGCACCGACGCATACATGCACACATTATTGTTGACTGTATCAATACTTTCAGTAGTAGTTGAAATATATAACTAAAATGTTCAACAATCGGTTCTATCAATTTGCACAAAGCCTTTTTCATCAATTATATATTGCAATGTAATTGCAGGATTGGTATTTAAAGTTACTAATCTGTTGCAATGGTCACGCTTCAAAGTTCCGTTTAAGGCTATAATGTGATTGACACAGCAAATGGTATTTACAAATAGTTGTATTGTTATTTGAGAATAGGCTTTTGTATTGTTAATAAAGCTTATTGTATTGTGTCGTCGCTACAAATCCTTGAGTAAAATTAAGTTTATATGGTTTGTAATTGAAACCACTGGTGCGAATCCATCTGTGGTGGGGCGGTGGGAGGCATATTTTAATTAGTCTTCACTTCGAATTCTTTGAAAACTGAGCTGACAGATTTTCAGTCACAGATGAACCTCGTTATCATGGTTTTTGTTTCATAACAGTGGAAACACCACTGCAAAACTAGAATTTATCTATTTACCGTTTATAGTATTCATATAATTGTTCTCTTCTTGATAAACTGTTCAATTATAAATACCATCTTCTGATTGGCTTAATATAGTTAATAAATTACAATGACGATTGACTAATTCGTAAAGTGAGTCAGGGATTTCATATATTGTGTTTTCTCATTGCTAAAAGCCAGGAAGCATTAAACGTCGGTTTCGTCCTAGTATGGTGTTCTTCGGCAGTGCGCGCCTTCGACCCCATCAGTAGTTGGATTCAGGACCTTCTGGCTTCGCGACAAACGCTTTACCATTAGACCACTGGGTTTACTCCCAACGGTTGACACTCCTCATTCTGTCAATTCGTTGTACGTTTGCGCGAACTTATTCATTACCATCGTGGAGTAACTACCTCACACTCGACACAGTTGAACTCCATTGGTCATATCTTTTTACCAGAACTCCGGGAATTACCTCGAGAAGTTGGTCATTAGTAAGCTGATACTGACTGATTGGTTGTAGTGGGGATTGTCGAATCTTTAATTTAGTATCACGAATTGGTCTGAATTAAACAACCATTAATCACCTGGAGGTACTGCACAGATTTTTCGTCCTATTATGATACCCTGACAACGCCACAGTTGTTGTTTTCCCGAAGCTGTTGTCATTAATAAGTTGAAATTTAACAACATTCATAAAAATTACAGTTTTCGATTGACCTAATGATATTGGTATATTTGAATAACTTTGGTTGTCTCACGATATATTTCGCCACCTTATTCATTATCATTAGTAGGCGACTCGAACACCCAACATTGTTTAGCTCCACATATGCTCCAGAAAGACTATCTCATGAAGTTTATCACTAGTGAGCCTGTATTGTCGAATTGAACACCCTGAAACTCTCATTGTAATCACCGACTTCCTAAATCAGTGTACATAAATCGTGTTGATTATTCGTGTAAACTTAAACAAAAACAGCCGACGAACAAGGTGTGATTCAGGTGTTACAGCTGATGGTTTATCTGTTAAGATTTTAACTTCGGAATCTAATTTGGATTGATAGAACTGTTAGATATTCTTTTCTTCAGTGGATATTACATGTTGGCGTATATTACGTCATTTACGGGCTGAAAAAGATCTAGGTGCGGCGATGACTAGACCAAGCTCTGGTATCATTCTATGAAATTATTTCATATCGACCTGTGCTATATTATTAAGTGCAGAGTTCCTGGCTATGGTCTTTACGATAACAACATTAATTGATCAAGGACTGTTATAATGGGCCAAAGAATACGGAATAACAAACTATGGAGTTTATTCTTTATGTTATCAGGACTTTTGTCGCTAAGCTGAACTATTTTTGTATTGGTTATGTTGTGTGCTTTTAATAGACTCATTATTAATTTCTATTATCCTTTCCGAGTTATTGTAATTTTTCTGTGAACCTATTATCCTGTTTTCTGTACAAAATTCTCTTCCCCTTTGTTCAGTCTTCAATGTATTTAGTATTTTTTTTATTACTAATTGGTTCAGAATGTGTCATATATAAGCCTTTGTTTATACTCAATAACCGACATCGTACGGTCTCTTGTTTGTTAGTATTTTGTCTTCTCACTCTATTTCTGGGTAAGCTTGGTCACATTGGCTCTGATCCAACCAATCTGTAACTATGTAGTCGGATCGTATAGACTATAGGAGTAGAGTCCATTGATCCGTTTTAAACGCGAGATCACTATTGCACTTATCTCGGCCGTCGCTTATCTTGCCTTCAAAATAACAGCTTCCAAGGTCGTTTTAGGGACTTTGCGTTATATGAGAATTATTACCGATAGTAACCACTTGAATTAATTTTCAATCACCTATGATAATACAATACAATATTCTTTTCGAAGTTTTGACAACTTTTTTGAAGGTACACACTACTAGGACGAAACAATTTTTTAATACTCTCTAGTTTTAAAGTACTTAGCCGAGATTAATCTGTACACAGTAAAGTAAAGCTAATCTCCACAAACTATTTCAATGTAACTATAATAATCATTTCACTAGTGACTTATTTTAGGACTCTCTCGACATTCTGTTTGAAATTTGTGAC
Source organism: Schistosoma mekongi (assembly GCA_034768735.1). Lineage (NCBI taxonomy): Eukaryota > Metazoa > Platyhelminthes > Trematoda > Strigeidida > Schistosomatidae > Schistosoma > Schistosoma mekongi. Next base: position 6,403,083 of record CM068309.1, on the reverse strand, counting down.
TAATGGAGTTCAGACAAACTGGAGATGAGTTAGTTATAACACCAATTAGATTGGATAATCGTTGAGCTATATCACGGTTTGAATGAAATGATTATCCTACCATTCGTCTTTGAATTTCTGAGTGCTAGTTATGATTAGTTGTTTGGTGCGAGTTTTTGTATCTACATAAGTGTAACAAACAGTTCTTTAATGTACCTAATATTAATAGATTCTTTTCAACTGTGAACAACTATATCTTTAAACTGAGGTAGTTTTATAGAGATAGATATAAAGTCTTGCTGTTTATGTTCGTCATTAATTGGTTGAACACCATTGAAAACCAGGAAGCATTAGATAGCTGTTTCGTTCCAGTATGAAACTCCTCACCCTCGGTTCAAACAAGGATTCTATCCCAGAGCCTTCACTTAATTATCTGTACCACTAAGTTAGTCAGTGTCCAATCGTAGAATCTCCAATTTTATCAACCTCTTATAAATTTCAACCATCAATACGTGCCAATGGTGATGACCATCCCACTCCTGACAATGACTTTTCTTCAAAAAATATATAATAAGATATTGAAAATGTACTAAAATGAGTGTATTAAATAAAGCAAACAATACGATAGTGATAGTTAGAAGGTCATTTGTTGAATATCTAATAGTACATGTTCAACAAGGTCATTCAAAATATTGTTTTAATTTTAAAAAAAGATGTTTAAAAAATCAATAAAATTTTACAGTAATTTAATTCGATTGGGATGGTTATTTTTGTGGAGATTGGTTATTTTATTTGATTGAATATATCACAGATTGATGTTAGCAGGGTACCAGGGTGCGCACTGCTGAGGTGTTCCACACTAGAACGAAACAGCTGTTAAGTGCTTCCTGGTTTTCACTGGTACTCTGCCAACATCAGTCTGTGACATATTCAATCAAATAAAAAGGGTAATTCCAACACCATGCTATGTATTTACAACACATAACAATTACAGACGACACCTATGTTTTCCTTTACACTTAGTTTTTATAAGCATCTGTAAGTTCATGAAAATAACCTGCATTAGTAATATGTTTAACATATGCAGAAATAAATGCATTATATAATTTTTAAGTACGTAAATGAATCAGTAAAATGTTGAACATACAGAGGTCTTTTTCGAAGTTCTTCTAAGACAATTCTATAAATTGTTCAAAAATTATAAGTGTGGCTTGCAGATTCGAAGCTCAGGATATACCGCTATTTGAGTTTATCCTTCATTTTGTGAAAAAGATGAAAAGATGTAAATTGTTTCTTTCTTCATATTAGAAACACAAAACTTTATCATTTAACATTCATAGTACCATAGAGTACTACTCTTATACCAAATAATAAAGTTGATTGATTATCACATTTATACAAACAGATCTTTTGATGAAATTAACATTAAAATTTGCCATAGATTGATACACCACTGAAAGCCAAGGAGGGATACTGGACAACTTTTTGGATATAGTATAGGATTGTTCGATTGTGTTCGATCTCGATTCGGTCAGGAGAATCGAACTTAATAGCTTCAGGTTAAAGAACGCCTAACGCTCTACACTACTGGTTCTCATTGGTACCCTACCAACGTCTATCTGTGTCAAATTCAATAAACTAATACTTAATACCACTTTCTACAAACCACTTTAATTCAATTAAAATGAACTAATTTCGTTCTATCGTTTTTCCTCAGCTACAAAAACAACCTAGAGATTACAAGGAGCAATATTGAGCAGATGTAACGATGTGAAAAAAAAACATTAAGGTTTGAAATGAATCCGAAAATATTAGTAAATATAAGAAAACGCTAGAAGTAGGAGGTAGTTACCATCGATCGTCATTAAGGCATTATGCTAATGAAAATGAAGTAGTCAGTTATTACACAACAAATAGGTAGAGATGTTGATGTACTCCTCACTATAACTACCCAAGTCAGTAATAACAACATATGTGAACATATCATAGTGATTTACTACTTAATGTTATATTATTTTACATATAAATAAAGCAAAAATAACAAATACAACAGAATAATGTCAATCAATTATGAACAACTTACAACCTGATACATAAGAACATTAGCGTAAATTGTAATACTACGATGAGATGACAGTGAATGTAATCATTCCATTTCAACTGAACGTTCTCAGTCACTGGTTACCATTATCTCGTAGTTCCGCACCATAAAGTCTGCAATTACCAATATGGCAACCGGTGGCATATGAAATGGATATCACAGACATCTCAATCGATTACGATTCCTAGTCTTATGAACCAATTTACTATCATCTAATATCCTCGACTGAATAATATGAATACGTTTATTTCATGAATTAGTATGTCTCCCTTATATCAACATCTATATAGGTAGCCAAAAAGTCAACATATTCTGAACATTTCTATTGTTCGACACGATTTAAACACTTTCAAATAATCCTTACTCAAATAATTTTGAATTGTCCACCTTTTGTTGAAGACAGTACTATTATAAAGTGGAAACAATATTTATGTGTTCATAACTGTACAGTAAACAGTCTCTTGTTACCATGATAAGATTCGTTTGTGAACATTTAATCGAGCAACTCATATTATTTTATGCTTTCAGTTATTACTTCATTCTAACGATTATTTTGTTCTTTTAGTGATATGATTGCTTTAATCTCCCTACTTTACTCGTCGATTCTATTCGCTTCGAAAATTATGAAAGTTAGATTGTTACTGTTACTGTTACAGAAAACACACGTCATATGTAGGACTTATCTGACTGATGTATCTTCATACGTGTTATTCCTCGTAATCAGTCCATCTGTATCAAACATCATCGTGTTCTTCATTAAGTCTATTAAGCTGTTGAATCTAGAATAAGACAGATTCTTGCAATGGTTATGTATATATACTTTCAATGTGTTTGTATATTCTTATTAAAGTTGTTTAAAACTGATAGTGGTCTGATAGTAGTCTTCTCATATTGGTTTAAATTTTTCTAACTCTTTCTGCAATATAAGAAGGTAAGAACAGGAAGGGGGGGAGAGTAAAGTTGTTTCTACCTATTTATATTACACCAAGAGTTAATTTCAGTTCTTTACATCAACAAAGTAGGTTTAACTCATTCTACATAATAATTACTGATATTTCTAAATTGTAATTATATGAAGAGTGTAAAACTTATAAATTCAAAGGAAATCATACTCATAGATGTCGATAGTTGATGAATTAAATGTATTTATTTACTAAAGATAGTAATGATTTTTAAAAATGGATATCATGAATCATCCTAAATTAAATTGGTATATCGAGTGATTCAAGATAATAAACTGTTGGAATAGCCCCCAGAAACCTCAACAAGGCCTCCAGAACCCTTCAAGGAGTCATTCCATTCAATCACTGATCGATAGAACCTACCAGAATCTTTACGTGGCGCATTATGATTGGGTAACGGGTGAGACTTCTTAGTTAGGATTGGATGGATTATAATACTGATTACGTTGTTTCATAAAACTACAAATATACGAATTGGAGGGTTTAAGGAGTTCGAGTGTTAAAGTTGTTTGCAGCTAGTCAAGCTATCGAGTACGAGTTACAACACAAACTAACTTTCAGAATCGTTCTTTTCAAAGAACTAATTCAGTTATTTTAAGTGAATTCAAATCAAATGTTTATTTCTATTTCTATTATTATTATTATTATTATTATTATATTCTGCTTGCCCTAATCTCGTAAGAGACTCATGAACTGCTGTCATATCATTTCCCATTTTGGAACTACAACTAATTAACTATGTACCTGTTTCTAACCCACAAGTTTCCAATCATTAGTGTTCTGGTTTTGTATGAATGTTATTTTCGTTTTTCGTCCACTGTGTGGTCAGGCTTTATATGTATAGAAACGAATGAGTAAAATACAAATTGTTTCTTATTATCTATTTGCTGAATTACTTCGTGTTCTTCAATCCTGCTTAATGACTTACAATCTTGGGGGGCAAACGAACAAGCATAGAACAAGCGGTCTTTGTGTTTGGTTTAGGTATTGCTTCCTAACTAGGTTAGTGTTTTCCGCATATCATGATTGGCTTTTACTTATGACATGTCATAAATAACCACTAGAAGCAACGAATCAGTAAGCAACTGTTTCGTTCTAGTATGAGACCCATCAATAATGTGCATCTATGTCCTTTCCATGAATATTTAAGCTTTGCTGCGTACACCTATCCATTTAACAATTAAACCGAAATTCATTGGTTAACGTGTCTTCGAAGATTTGTTTGCCTTCTGTCGTTAGTGACAGGTTGATCACTTCTAGGTACCATTAAAATTTCGAAAGCACTGGACAACTGTTTTGCCATAGTATGGTACTCTGTATTGGTAACAAGACAAAATAGCTGTCCAGTTGTTCTTCGTTTCCACTAGATGTCTAGCGCAGGTCGATTCATGGTATGTAATCTGACATATGTAGTTGAGAAATTTATAGAGATTAGTTTATTTTAGACATGTGTCTGCGTTACGTCAACACATATGTTCCTTCACATAGTTAATTAATAAACAAAAATGTAGTGAATGAGTAAGTAAACTATTTAAGATGATAGAGAAAATTTGTAGTTCCGAAGGATGGTCTTGTTTATAGTGGGTTCTCTGAGCTGGATGGCGTAATTACGGAACTTTTATAGTAAGTCCGGATGACTTAATCAGTGCACACTTTTGATAGAAGTGAGCTAGAAGATTTTCTCCAAAAGTGGCTAGAAGCTTGTTCTGTAGATCTTGAATCTAACTGGTTACTATTGACACCTGTTCGGTTATTTTCTCTACTTTTATTTTGATTCCTTTGTATTTTGACTTGATTCGAAGTATTGTAATCATTTAGTAGTTTTTTAATGTTTTGACAAATTCCATCTATTTTCATACGTTTATTGATTACCAAATAACCTGAACGGTAAGCTGGTTTACTTTATGGTTCTTCTGTCTAAAGTCGTTAAGTTCTCCTAGTTAATCCTGTGTACATTATTATTATGTATATGCATTGATATAAGAGAAAATATGTTGGGGCACTTAATAGTTAATTGATAATTAGCTAGGAGCAGACGAATAGATCCGCCGCTTTGTTCGATGCTCATATGTCATCTATTATTATCTTGTTCATTGGTTTGAATAGTATTGATTGTAGGAATGTGTTAGGATGGATCCCAAAAACTTCAACGAAGCGTCCAGAACCTTTGAAGGGGCCGGAGACATTCTGTTCAATCACCGATCAATAGAACCTTCTAGAACCTCGACTTGGAACGTTCCGATTGGGTAGCAGTTGCGACTTCTTGATTCGGATTGGATGGATCATAATACTGATTTATTTGTTTCAGAAAACTGCAAATATACGAATATTTTGTACATGACTCACTTCCCATTTGACTGGAATATAGTTTTCTGTTATCTCGTCTTCTTTCTTCTAATTTTGCGACTAGGAGGGTTCAAGACATTCAAGTGCTAAGATTGTTTTGCGGCTGGTCAAGTTATCAAGTACGAGATATAACAGAATGTATTGACAGATGGGCTGGAAAAATAAATTATTAATCTAGTTAAGTTCAGTAGCTATGTGTATCGTTAATTTAGCTCTATATAGAGTATATGATTAGTTTACAAAGATTAGATGACCACTTTGAATAGCATCATTTTCATTTAATGTCTACTTAATAAACTCCGTATATTAAACTTACTATACATTTTCTCATTTTAACGAAAACTATAGTCTTCCAACTAACCATGTATATCAGTGAGTTGTATAAGAAGAATCTTTAATTTAAAATGAATATGTGATATTACTTATACTAAAGACGCTTATAGCTTAGTGATTATACTACTTAATTTATTTATGTATTCCCTATATACTACTTACATATGTTTACATGATCGTTGATTAATACAGTATGTTGCATTCTAAAATAATGTAATCTCTAATTTTGCGATTTACTCATATCTTATACTTTAAACTATTAACATAACTGTAACAAATACTTCTTGCAAATTGTTATATAATCTGTAATCATTCTCAGAACTCTTTGAAGAAGAGGATTAGGCATTTGCCATTTTGTATACGTTGAGATGGAACGCACTACTGAGAAGTCCCTTACTAAAACAAAACACCTGTTCAATTCTCTCTAGTTATCAATCGAACCCTACTAACAGTGTTCTGTGACGAATTTAATTAATTAAAACTTAATCCCGATCTCCATAAACCACATTGATTCCATTATTATTATTATGTTAAGTATTATTCGGCTTTTGTCAAGTGTTTTGTAAAACAAATTGATCAAGTATTAAAATCCTAATATTGATTGAAATTAAACTAATAATTGGCATATATAGCAACAATCCTAATTAGTGATCAGTATAAAAATCAATTTGGAACATATACATGACCTCTAAGGTTACTATCAATTGAGAAATATCACATTTGGTATATTTATATATTTAAGTTGGATTGTGACTGGCAAGCGGAATCCAGGACGCGCGTTTCGTCCTATTTGGGACTCATCGGCTGGATGTACTAAATAGGACGAAACGGGCTTCCTGGATTCCGCTTGCTAGTCACAATCCAACTTAAATATACAACTTGTGTAATAACGCTATATCGAGGCAATCCGCTCAGGATGCATATATGGCAACAGAGACTGACCAGTTTCAGTTCATTACAAATCAACGGGAAAATACAAACTTTTCCTAATTACATTTGGCATAGATTTATGTATTGTATAATATAAATATTAGTTGGAATATATTAACATTATACTACTCATATTATATGATTGAATAGTAAGTAATATGAATAATATTAGATTGTTACTATTACGTAGAATTGATAATGTAAATCATACTTATGAACTACATTGACGTATATACATGTAGTTTAACTTTAGTGTTTACATTAAAACATAGTTTCATTCTTATTAGACTCTATCATATTATTGGATGAAGTGTTTTAGGTTTAGAAAGTTAAGAAATGGTCATAGATATATATGTAGGTTATGAGTGCTAGAATCTTCGAACAAACGTTGTTAATGACTTCAATTGACTAATTCCTGTTTGCTATAGATGTGAATCGTGAGGTGACTGTTTCAATATAGCGTTAATTAAGTATTATGTCAAGTAGAATTGAGGGCCTGTATATCATTCTATTCAGGACTAGTTGACTAGATATTTCTGTATTTCAGTGTTGATTTTCTCACTAAAATTTATCATATAATCGTCAATTAAAGCTAGATTGGAGTAATTCACTCATGATGCAAAGTTTTTCATTTGAGATTGATCACTTTCAGACCTTGGCAACAACACTAATAAAATTCAAACATTTTCAATTTATATGAAAGGGAACATGTTTATCAAATGATATTAAAGGACTTGTGTATGCATATATGTATGTACAACACAGAACCTGGCACACGTGTACGTTAGTCCAAATTACTACACCCCAGCAGCTCAATAAGGTTAACAGTAAACTAGTAGGAATAAAGCTACTTCATTGATAACAACTAAAATAGCAGTAGACACTGAATATGGTACAGGAGGAAAGAATTAGTCCATGGAAAGAAATTAATGAAACAATTTTAGCCTCACGAGAAGATAAAGAGTGAATACGCCTACTTCTGTGTAATTGATTCTGAGACGAAATTTGCGCGGACTGCAACCAGATAGTTTACATTAACCAACACTGCTCAGGCTTTGTGAACTTCTGTATGTCGACACTAAATCATACTGAAAAGGTTTTAAACAGTAATGAGACAATTATGAATGGATGTATAGTTTCAATCATTATATAGGCTAAGATGTTCAACATTGTTTTCAATATTCACTGTATGTATGTTGCCTACTTGAAATCTTGGGCTACCATCTTATAGAGTTACTTTTTCGCTTTTGGTTTTTTACTCATGTTTCGAAACCTCATTGTGTACTCACGCACCTTTATAAAATGTTTACAACCTATCATAAGTAATTCAGTTAAATCTAAACCAAGACATTATGGTAGCTGGCAACATGCGCTAAAAAACAGTGTTCATCAAAAGTCTCCTCCTGAAATTCTTAGTTTTATTGGAAAATTGAACTACCTAAAATTTCTCCGTACCGTTAATATATACCGTAACTGTGGTTTAATCACAGTTCAAGAATCTACCTACATTTTTGCCAGGATCGTTCTATCATCAAGTAAAAGTGTTAGGTTCTCGCAAATAAATTACACCTCGATACCTGCTAACGAACGTATGACCAGTGACACAACAACCAGTAAGCTAAGCTATTCGCAGCGCCCCAGCCCACCTAACTAGAGAGAGAAGTCCAAAGTCAGAAGAAGCTTCTAACTCCACAGGCAGCCCAGCAAATGAACGGACAATCACACATCTCATGCGTATATATACAAAAAGAGAGAGCGTCCTTGAAATGTCACAACTAACGTACTAAAATAAACAACGAACCAATAAGATTTAGCGTTTCATTAAGTGGGTAACACGAACTGAAGGTGAAAAGAGAAATTTCTGGCGCGAAAATAAGAAATTTAAATTTACACAAATAAATCACAAGAATAACAGGTTTACTAAGAGAATTCTGGGGATCTGACATCCCCAACAAAAAGTGTGGTGGTAGTGTTGCTACTTTCGTGTACACGAACTGGTGTAAGTCCAATCTTATGTACACACGTTAAAAGAGTACCTTATTGAGACACTGTATGCTGAAAATTCATATTGTACTAAACATAATGTTGAATATAGCTATTATTGTTATTGTTATACAGCATTCTATGTCATTTATTTCATTTATTTACTTAGTGAATGCTGTATATTAGAGTGTAATTTCAATCTGAAATTTCATTTATACTTATCATCTTGTATGTTAGTTTATACTACACTGGGATTCTATGATTAAATAGTTGTAGATATCACCCCCCCCCCACCTCACCATCACCACCATCACCACCCTTACCGCCAATACGTTTGAAATGAAATTACACTACATTCTACCGGAATCACTCATTAGACAAATTAACATAATCATTAACATTGTTGAATATAACACAGTTATTGAATGTTGAAAATGTTTACACATCATCACAATCTAATTGTAGTGTGATTATTGTTAATTTATCATGAATATCAATTTTGAAGTATCATATATTCATATTATAAACAATTTCAGTTACAATGTATCTCAATATTAAATGATTGTTCTCATAATTATTTTCCTGACTGAAATGAATATATCGTTAGTAATCAGTGAATATTTAAACATAATTACTGATATACGATGAAAAACATATAATTACTATAGGATTAACGTCAGTTATTAAAGACAAATTAAAATAAAATAAGACGACGTCATGACTGGTTGAGTTGAGACTTATGTGGAGTGAAACATTTATCACCGATAATAATGTATGGTCGTTGTGTTATAATACAGATTGATTAAAGTACGTATTCTACTGCTGGATGCTTCTTCAATCTGAAGGTTCTGAATAGGATCCTTCCGGAGGAATCGAGGGTGAACACTACTGAAGAGTCCCATTCTATGACAAAAGAGCTATCCAGTGCTCCATGGTTTTCAATGGTACAGTATCAATATTAATTTATGACGAATCTAATTGACTGAAATAGAAGAAAGTTTTTATGTCATTTTCTCGAAAAAGATTGTTACACATTTCGGCTTCATATTTTGTTTCTGCCATTTCTACATTTCAGTCGTTATAAGGTCTTATTCAAATTATAAATTGTTACTTTATCATTTGTGGCTCATGAACTAGACCTACGTATTTGTGAACACACACATTACCCAGATTAACCACCATGAATCCCTTCGTTTTGTATTGAAATCATTACTTTAACTGTTTTATTATTTGGTCTGGGTATGACGGCATGAAGTAAAGATATATTAGAATCTTGGACTGACTCATTCAAATTCATGTATTCTTTCTTTTCCATTTGAAGTTACATACACTAAAGCTGATTTATAGACTTAAAGAGTTTCACTTTATTCAGTAGTTAAGATTAGGCACTAAATAAATGTTCAAGTCAATGATATATCACTGTTCATAACTGTTACACAGGGTGATTAAAGAAAGCTACTGTATTTTGGAGGACTATTTTAATTATTTTGGTCATGAGTAATGTAAACATTTCATTTCTACGATCGTTATGTTCCTCCTACTCTACCCCCCAGTTTAGTATATTTACTCTTAGTATATTGTTTATTACTATGAACTACAATTGCTTAGTTATGCACAAGTTGTCCCCATTCGCTGCCACTATTCCCTTTGTTCTGTATCAATGTTAGATTCTTGATTGGTTTACTGTGTGGTTTGATTGTTTGTATATATATAAAGGAATTATTAAAATACAATACGTTACCCGTTTCCGGTTTCTTGTTTTCTGGTTCCCAATTTTGGTTTTTCTATTATCAGCCTGAGGGGCGTGAGTGGGTATAGGATAGTCGCGTATTACCAACTAGGCGCACTTCATTGGCGTTCGCTAAAAACAACCAAATCTCTTTCTTTCTTTCTCACGTCATAATAATAATTTATTAGATTAGGATCAACCAAAAAGCGTGAGAGCATTACATATCTGTTTTACTCTACCAAGATTTCATCCATAGAATTTAGAATATAGGTAAGAGATTAATCTAAGGTATGAACACTTAAGTGACAATATCTCTGACTACTTCACTATGATGAATATCAATAATAAGTAGTATGAAATTTGATTAACCAACATTTATCATTATTAATTTCTTTAGTTATTCAACAAAAACATTTTATTACGTAAAAAAACAACTTTAATATGTTTTTCACATTTGGTAATCAAAGTTACATTTGTAAACTACTACTGTGGTAGTCAACTTAAACTGTTCAACTTTATTTAAGGAACAACGGAATGTCTACAGAATAATTTCATTTAGATTTCAATGGAAAATAAAAAACAATGAACAACTCACCAAGCCGGAGAGTCCTGGGTTCTATTCACAATGAGGTCGTGGATGCACACCAATGAAGAGCCCCATACTAGGACGAAACAGATATTCAGTGCTTCTAGACGATCACTGGTTTTTCAATCTCCACAACGCCCAATTATAAAAACATTATTATTTTAATTCCTTGAAAAAATATTTTTCTATTAGTTTTTTTCTCTGTCCTTCATATAAAATAAACACGTGGTTTCTTATTTATCTAGCGGAGTTCGCGATACTACACAGTTAATAGGTCGAGAGTAGCTGGATTCTCTGTGTAACTACCTCGATAACCAATATGGTTAATAGGAAACGCTATCTCTGAAACTTACACTCCAGAAAGAATACTACCACTTGTTCTCTCCCTACCTACAGCAACTCCAAATGACTAGACTTGTAGGAATATTGTGTTGTAGAGAAAAAAACTGAGACGTGACTAGTGAAGAATGTACTCTAGAGTATGATTGACATTGAAATGAAACTAATGTGATGAAAGTTATACAAATCAAGCTTACATGTTTACATCAATACAACTTCTTTCAGTTGATTTAATGAACAAGTGTACTTTGGAAGGGGGAGATTTAAATCCCTTACATAAGGGAATCATGATGGATGATTAACTTCCAAAATGGTTTTCCAAAAGATTATTCCACATATTTTGATTGTATTTAAACAAAATCTCCTATGTAATTCAATAACTGTTGTTGTGTTATTTTAAGACCATAGAATATATTATGCTGAGAATTGGTGGCAGACATAAAGAAAATGAAGAGCACTTATTAAGAACTGGAATGAGTATTTGAGAACACAGCAGGTTGAAGAGTGTTCTGGTAGACAGATTAGGTTCTACGAAGGGAGACAGGCATCCATTGATCGACTGTATAATTGTCCATTACGAAGTATTATAAATTGACTGTGTACACGTTCCCCCGTCCCAGTTCCCTATGATTGTCGCCATTGTTCTACATTGATGTTATCTTGCAAATTAGTTGTCTGCACGACCATATTTTATGCGAATTTAGTGGAATGCCTAAAATATAAGTGTGACTCAAGCTGATTGAGTAAATTGCCTTTTGTTCTTCTATTTGGCTTATGGACTAGTAATATCAAGGCAAACGTACAAGAATTGATTAATTAGACTTTGTGTTTTGTTGAAGTATTTAGCTCTAGTGAAGATTGTTTGAGTTCGATTGTGACTGGCAAGCGGAATCTAGGACGCGTGTTTCATGCAATTTAGGACTCGTCCGCTGGATTTACCTACATCCCATTGTTGATGTTCACACATTCTAATTACATATATATGCCCGTTGTTCGAATGCAGCTGTCTTGACTTAGTAATCTATCAATGAACACGGTGTTTAGCACGAAACGAACTGGATTCGATTGCTGATGTGAACATTAACATTGGGATGTAGGTACATCCAGCTGACTAGTCCCGAATTGCCTGAAACACTCGTCCTAGATTTCACCTGCTAGCTACACTCTAACTCATATAATACTTATGAACTATCACTATATCGAGGCAATCCGACTAGGATTCACATATAGTAACAAAGATTGACAAATTTCAGTTCATAACAAATCAACTAGAAGATTCAAATACATTCTAATAAAAAGATTATCATTCTATACATTCTAATTGGTTATATCATAAAGATTATACAAATCAATCAAATAGTTCTTTAATTCTAATTGGTCACTTTTAAAATATTAACCTAAATACAATTTTTAACAAAATAAAAATCATTAATAATAATGATTGACCTAAAAACACTTTACTACAATACATAATTCACATACCAAAAACTACCACAACAACAACAACAACAACAACAATGTAATGAAAGAACACTACTCTACACTCATTTAAACAATGTATATTCAATATTCAAATGTTATACTATCTACTTATCAATATTCATTATATATTCATATTACATAATACATAGTAATAATATTATAATATTTTATAATTGTTATTTATTTTCTTTTATTACAAATTAATTATACTACTCAAAAAAAAAAATATGATAAAAGGAAAAAAAATGAAAAAAATTGAAAATGTTAATAATAATTTCAATGAGAATTTATTAAATAATAATAATAATAAACAATATGGAAATAATGCATTCTATTTAAGTATTAATTGTCATGTAGATCGTCATCATGGATGGTATACTGGTAAGTTGATTAATAATCATTAGTGATTCTATGCATAGAAATAAAAACAAAAATAAAAACTGTTTACTTGATTGATTATTTAATTATATAAGTTGGATTTGTGACTGGCAAATGGAATCCAGGACGCGTGTTTCGTCCTATTTAGGACTCATCGGATGGATGTACCTGCATCCGAATGTTGATGTTCACACTGGGATTTGAACTCAGGATGAAACGTGCGTCCTGGATTCCATTTACCAGTCACAATCCAACTTATATAATACTTATGAAAAATTGGCTATATCGAGGCAATCCGCTCAGGATGAACATATAGCAATAATGACTGACCAGCTTTAGTCTATAACAAATCAACGGGAATATACAAGTTTATCCTAATGATTATTTAATGTTAGTTTTACATTGTACTGAATTGATATAATTTAACTAAATAGAATAAACAAACATTTGATTATATACTAATGTTTATTTATTTTATGGTTTAAATTATAGTCTATCCTATTTACAGTGAAGTGAACTCGATATATGATTAAGTTAAGTTTGTTGTATAACCAGAGAGACATCTAACAATTAGTCCTATATGTTAATAACTTACTTATGGCCGTTAACTGTCACAAAGTGGCATAGGCCGCTCACTAGGATTCTCCACTGAACTCTGTCCTGAGCAGTCCTTTACAGCTGTACCTAATTGCTGTTTATATTCTTAATATCTGCTTCCAATTCTCGACGCACTGTGCTCTTTGGCTTTCCTCTTCTCCGATTTTCAACAGGATTCCAAGTTAATGCTTGTCTTGTGATGCAGTCTGATAATTTCCGCAATGTATGTCCTATCCATTTCCAACGTCTATTCTTAATTTCCTATTGGGCTGGAAGTCGGTTTGTTCTCTCCCATAGTAAACTGTTACTGATGGTTTCCAGCCAATAGACATTCAGTATCTTTCGTAGGCAGTTGTTTATAGATACTTGTACCCTTCCGAGGATGTACGAAATGGTTCGCCACTTTCCATCTCTATACAACAGAATTTTCTTCATGTTCGAATCAGAGAGCCTGACTTTGAGGTTGGCCGACATTTCTTTTCAGTCCCATATATTCTTTAACCGTAGGAATGCTGCCCTTGATATGCCAATCCTCGCCTTTACATCTGTATTGGATCCTCCTTGTTTATCAATGATGTTTCCCAGGTACGTGAAAGTATCCACTTCTTCCATAGTTTTTCCAATAACTTCAGTTGAGTTAGTGCTTCCAGTGTTGTATTTGAGTATCCTACTCTTTTCCTCGTGTATGTTTAGGCCTACTGATGCTGAGGTTGCTGCTACACTGATTGTCTTCACTTGCATTTGTTGGTGTGTATGTGCTAGAAGAGCTAGATCATCCGCGAAGTCCAAATCATCGAGTCACATCCTACCTGTCCATTAAATTCAATAAACAAACCCACCCCTACGAATAAGAATAAATCAGAAGGCAATGTGGGATGGAGGAGAGATTATGTTTGTTCGTGATTAGAGAACCAATGGGATGGGAACATTTAGGTTGACTAACTAGAGAGAGAGATGCTTCCCACGTTGTATCGTGTTATGATCTGGTAGTGATGCTTGACCAAGCGCCTTTAACTTATAGTGTCAGCTAAAATAAACAGGGTCAGCATCAATGACGAGAGCCTATGCAACTAATTATTTAAGGGATTACTTACTGCTACAACCGTCTAGATAACTAAGTCCTATTTGCCATAGACACTGGCAATATGCAATGTCTCTTGAACACCTTGACTAATATTGCAAGCATATTCGCGATAAATTTCTCTCCTCGTAAACGCATAATGTTACTCCAGAACTGGTCTACATTATCACCTAGATTAATCATAGGAGTGAAGTAATTAAACACTTTGACTACTTCGTTTATCTTGGAAGCCTCATCACCCCGGATGAGTCGGTGTCTGATGAAATTTCAGAACTAATTCCGAAAAGTCGCTTTGCTTTTGCTAACTTACGTCACTTGTGGCGTAAGTAGGATAACCTATTCTTAACGTAAAGTTGAATGTACTGCACAACAGTCTGCTCTGTTTTAACATACGGGTGCTAATCAATCTTAGGCTCCAGGTCTTCGATTGTAGGGATCTTCGTAGTATTGCCCGTATATCATGGAATGAACAAATAGGTAATTTCGATGTTATACATAGTACTAGAAATGTACGGAAAGTCAATCGAAGGGGTCGTAAACTTGGTATGCTTGAGACATGTGTTGTATATGTCTAATCACCGTCTTCCTCATCACTGTCCGGAGCAGGAGTGGGATGGTAGAAGTGTAGGGGAAACCGCACCAAAATATGGCATCAGTCTATGAAGTCTTCAAATGCTGGTCTAATCCATGCAGACTACGTGGCTGGGGTCCTAGTAACAGTCGCGATCAATTGTTAGAGACTGCATTATATAGGTCAAAATTGATTACAGTGGCGCAAATGTATTTACTAGTTATGTTTTGCTAGATTATGAGTTCCATTATTCTTGCTCACTCTCGTTTGTTTCATTTCTTCCTGTTGAATCATATTGTTTTGTTAATCTTGTGAACTTGATCACGTCGTGCTACTTTAGTATGGTAACTTGGACACATGCCTATAAGCATTGGCTTTTACGTAATACATGAATGAATGAATGGAATAATAATTGTATACATTCTGTTGTAATTTATGATGTTATTCAAATCATAAATAAACACAAATTGTCATTTATGTGGTTTACATCTTGGAATGTTCCAACACTCGTTGACCTATTATATAATTCGTCTTACTGGACATCAACTTGAAATACCAATTTATTAATGAAGTCAATTAACTAAGCTTACTACTAATCTCCATAAATCATCTCATTCTAAACATTACATTAATTACTAACACATATACTACTTAAATGATTGGTCAATTTAAATTTTTAATTATATTGGTACTCTGCTAACATCACTCTGTGACGAATTCAACTAAAAATATCAATCTCCATGGACTATCTCGATTAAATGAATGTATTAAGCATCTTTTAAGAATAAGTAATGACGATGCATGAATTCAAACATTCAGTTTAAGTTTTCAATGATTAGTGAATAATTTGTCATGTTTTGTCGACTCCATAGTCTTGATTGTACAACATTTATTATTCACTAGCATATATAGCCAATAACTGTAGAAGTTCAATTGAATCAGTAAGAAATCTAGGACCTACAATCTATTCTGACAGTAGGTTAGTAGAAGCTGATAGTATTTCGAATCCAGTATAGGAACGAGGAAAATGTAGTACTTAAATTACTGAGCGAAATTCACTAATTAACCAATGAAAGATACGCTATTGGAGTCACGGTTGCCATGAATGTGAAGTGAAAATGCATAACATAAGCAATACATCATAGCTGCAATTATTATTTAAGCTAAATATTGGAAATTTTAGTTACATTTAAGCATTGAATTTTAGGAATAGAACAATGAGTCTCAGCTCCATCTACCTAGCTGTTCAAAAAGAAGCTTGATCAGTTGGGAAGTTCCTATCTCCATGACCGACAACGACAATCTAACTTTCTACCATAGTCAAGCTGAAACTGTAACTAATCAAGTGAGGCAATACATTGGTGCTAAATTATATAACGTTGGGGAAAAGGTATGTAGAACATTGGGAAGTGTTATATTCTAGGACTCGATCAATCACGACTCACAGAAGAAAAATAATAACCTTGCTAAGACCAATGTACAGGAACGTTATCACTCAACCTTTATCCTATCCTAATACAATCTTCCCGATACCAGCTAGCCCGAGAGGTATAAAGTAAGAACACAAGACCTTGATTCACCAGCCCAAAGACTTTTTCAGTATATTTCAAACACTCCATATATATGCATAACCAGACCACATAACAGACCAATTAGAATAAGAATACCAATAAACAACGATGACATTTAGATCAAGAAACGGAGTAAATTGTCCACAAATAATCGGTCCTAATTTATGCATGAAAAATGTTATAACAACAATTTATAGTTTAAATAAAAGCTGGAAACTAAGTCAATACAATGACAATAATAATAGAAAAGTAAATAGTCATGCAAACCGTGTACATAAATAGAACCATCCTAAAATAGCATTTAAAGTTTTTACCCCTTTGATTAATTGTCTCCTGTAACAGGAAGAATGTATGAAAAAACTCAAGACTATGATACATTTTGTTTGACGTTTTGTTTTACAGAGTTTTACCTGACCTTATATTACGTTAAGTTCAGCAGTGCTGTGAAACTGGATAAAATGTAGTACAAGGTGAGACAGGAAATAGGATAACTATGAGTAAAATATGACGTCATTCTAGAAATAGTTCTTAAACTTATGAATTTGTTGTTAGGTTAGGATTTGAATATACAATTATGGTTATAATATGATTGACACTGAAAGTAGTATTTATGAATGGGTGTAATGTTACTCAACGAATAGGTGTTTGTATCGTAATTGAATTAAAGCTAATTATATTATATTTTCTCTGTAGATATCCTAAGCAAAACGAGATTTATGAAGCAGTTCACATATATGCATAGGGTTTATACCTGATACCATTGTGGTGTGAATCCATCTATGGATAAATCTTAGCATTTTAGCAAAACGTTATATATATGTGTGGGGATAGGTCAGTTTGTAAACAGTCTTCAATTTCTTTAAAAAGTGACGTGATAGATTGTTGCTCACATAGATGAATCTGGTCATCGTCGTTTCTGTGTCCTAACCGAGGAAATGTCACTACAAAACTATGATTTATTTATTTATCATGTAAAATATCTATATCCTTTGTAAGATAACTGTTTTCTTCCTGACATACTATTCAGTCACAAATGCTGTTTTCTCATTGGCTTGATATGATCAATGAATTGCAATGATAATTGCCCGATTCCTAAAAACCAAGTCAAGCATTTCAAACATATTTGCTTGTTCTTGTACTATACTCTATCCAGCCCAATTAGCTTAATAGTTATATCTGTGATTCAATTAGGATGGTTATTTTTGTGGAGATCGGTTATTTATTTGATTGGATATATCACAAATTGGTGTTGGCAGGGAACCATCAGAAACCAGGGAGTACCGGACAACTGTTTCGTTCTAGTGTGAAACTCCTCAGCAGTGCGTACCACAGATTCCGCAACAGGGGATTCAGGTTGACAGCGAACGCCTAACCATCTGCACCACTGGGTCGGAATCCAATGGTAGAATTCACACTTCCATCAATTTATGATATATAGCGCGACAATCATCCATTGTCATTGGTGATAACTGTCTCACTTCCGACAAGTCTGAACTCCACCAGTCACGATTTCTCACTAGAGCTTCAGGAACATCCTGGAGTTGGTCACTAATGAGTTCATTATTATAGTTCAATTGGGATGGTTATTTTCGTGGAGATTGGTTATTTTATTTGATTGACTATATCTGTGATTTCAAAAATGCGTGACAGATACATTATATTTATGAAAAGAAGAGAGTATACTGCATATGAAGAAGGAGGATGTATCACTTCTATATTACTTCTAGTATGATATACCTGGAGAAGATATTGTTTTCACTTTCTTCTATCTGTAAATAAACAATTGTGTTAACTGTAATGATGATTTTACTCCAAGTTAGCCAGTTTCATTTGCTTTCAACTACTTTGAAGTGAATGAGTTCTTAACTGTCGTTGAAACAATAGTCTATTGTAAACAGTCTTACGCTTAATTCGTTTAATTATTACACTGTTAATTTTAGTCTAAGCCGTAAATGGAATCTAAATTTCATTGTTGTATAGTATGATTTTGTTATGTTATAGTTACTGTACTAAAGACTATTACTACATCTCATTCACCTCATTGTAAGTTTTACTTTGATCTAACTTTTCGTTTAATTTGATACTAAACGAGTTCATGATACCCGACACTTATTTATATGATTTATAAATTCATGTACATTACTTATTATACTATACTACTTTCTATTAGCGGCCCGAATAGCCAGTTAGTGAGGGCCGTGAAGTTGAGTTTGAACAGCACTTAGGAAGAACTGGACAGGAAAGCCCAGGACAGAGTTGGTTGGAGAATGCTGATTGATGATATATACTCTACGTGGAGTAACAGACATCGAATAATTTACTGATCCTTAGTGTGTCCCTATAACTTTTGCGAAAGCAATATACGGTTAGGTTTAATGTAATCAAGGTTGTCATTAGGGTATGCAATGAAACTTTCAATAGTGTTGTGAATGTGATTGTTGATAAACACCTGAGATCTTGCAAACAACTTGAAGTTATCATTCTAATTTAATAACACATATTTGTCTGAATTAGACAACCATTAGAAACTAGGAAGTATACAACGGCTGTTCCTGTGTGAGATTAATCAGAAGTGAACATTCATTGATCTACCAGGGAATTGAGCCCAGAACCTTCAAGAACCACTGCCAGCGCTTAACTACTAAACTATTGAGCCGGCTTCTGACAGCTGATATCTCCAACTCAGTCAGCACACTAGTGACTAACTTCTAGGAAGGGTAGAGGACAATTCTTAGAGCTATAAGGAGATGTCATCAGCGGAGTCCAACAATGTCGGATGTTACCCAACAATGGAAATGCATCTCGTCCCACCCCCAGGATATACTGCTAATTGATTGGAGTTAGAAATATCAAACATTAGAAATTGGCTTAGGTGTCTAACAGTTATGCGTTTTTTACGAAGCCTAAAGGTTCTGAACTGAATTCCCTAGTGGAGTTGTGGAAGCTCGCTGCTAAAGCGTCAGAAACGAGAACAAAACAGTTACTCACTACTTCCTAGTTTTCACTCGTTGTCCACTTCAACTGATTCATCACATCAAATTATCATTCAACAATCTTCACAACATGCAAATACACTTGTCATTCTCTGGCATACAAACCATTTACTTCAATCACATCTTACTTCTTGCATATTATTTCAGTACAATGAAACGTAACTACATTAGAAAACTTACATATAAAGAAACGTATAAAAAGCCCTAAACATCCGTATCCAATTCGCTTATATTGTGCTAAGTAAAAGTTGTAGGCGTCAAAATCCACCAGTAATCTATGATGTAATAATATGAATCCCATTTTGTACTAAACACATAATATCGAATAAAGCTATTATTATTGAATATTGAGCAAAATCAGGAACTAAATACAGATGTATGATGGGAATCATGGGGTTATTTACTAGTCTAATGATCTATTAAGTTACTAGATCTAATTAATAGACATAATTCATTTGTACCTTAATCAAAATTTTATTGTTCTAGTATAATTAATAATTATTATAACAGTTTTGAAGTGGTTATGTAGAGATTGATGTTTGACTTGATTCTGTTGTTTACATTTGTCATAGATTGATTTTGGTTGGGTATCACTGAGAACCAGAAACCATCGAACATCTGTTTTGTCCTAGTATGAGACGTTTCAGTAGTGAACACTGTTAATTCCGACAGGACACTGAGACTAGTACTTCTGGATCTCGCTGCAAACGCTAAACCATCTGCGCCACTTGACTAATCTTCAATGGTAAAATTCCCACTTTGAACAATTTGTTATACAACTCGACAACTATTCATTGTTATTAATGACAGTTGTCGTATTCCTAACAACTCTGAATAAAAACAACAACAAATACAAACACGAAAATAAAGCTAAACTCAAATCTCAAGACTACGTCGAATCAACAGTAACAGTCAACTCACAAGTGGCTGACTAAAGTTGTGTTGAGAGGTCGTGACAAGTGGTGTTCACACATGTCAGGAGTGAGATAATTATCACCACTGACAATGGATGATCGTCTATCCGAATGACAAATTATACAAAATGAAATTCTACCATTGGACACTAGCCAAGTGGTGTAAATGTTTGGGCGTATATTTCGAGGCATGAAGGTTGTGGGTTCAATTCCGTTGCTAAATCGTAAGTAGGCTCTGCTGAAGAGACTCTAAAACAGAACAGGTGCTAAGCGCCTGATGGATTTCAATAGTACCCAAATGAGATCAATCTGCAGTGAAAGCAAACAACAGAATCAAACGACTATAATGATTAATTTTTCCTGATAAGAAAATATCGTTATAGTTCAATTGGAATGATTATTTTTGTGGAGATTGGTTATTAATTTGGTTGAATATATCACAGATTGATGTTGGTAGGGTACCATTCAAGACCAGGGAGCACAGAACACCTGTCTCCACAAAAATAACCATCCCAATTGAACTATAATAATGAGCTCATTAGTGACCAACTCCAGGATGTTCCTGGAGCTCTAGTGAGAAATCGTGACTGGTGGAGTTCAGACTTGTCGGAAGTGAGACAGTTATCACCAATGATAATGGATGATTGTCGCGCTATATATCATAAATTGATGGAAGTGTGAATTCTACCATTGGATTCCGACCCAGTGGTGCAGATGGTTAGGCGTTCGCTGTCAACCTGAATCCCCTGTTGCGGAATCTGTGATACGCCCTGCTGAGGAGTTTCACACTAGAACGAAACAGTTGTCCGGTACTCCCTGGTTTCCAATGGTACCCTGCCAACATCAATTTGTGATATTTTCAATCAAATATAGTTATGCTAAAAATTAATGAGAATCGAAATTATGCGCTTCTTTTGGCATAAATGAGGGATTATATAATCGTTTTCACCAATCGATATGTTTGTCATACGAAGCAATTTCAGTATGTTGCCATCTAAGTAGATTATAATAAGTAATAGAGTAGGAAAAGTGTTCAAAACATTAAATGTTTTCATGAAGGAACCTATTAGCTTAAATCACTTCAAGTACACCATGTAATACTGTAAATGTCCATGTACTTTAGATAGGTAAGGATCTCATATACATCTTGAAACACTAATTACAATATCAAACGTGGTTAATGGTCGTTAATAGAACACATTGAACTTCGAAAGTCATGTTAACAGGTAATATGAATTATATCAAGATTACAGGTAGACTTTGTTGATGAGTGTTTACTTCCAAGGGGCTTTTATGAAGCATTATTTTCTCCGAACCCCCTTCAATAACTTTACATCAACGTGTGAACTAGTGCAGATAGTGCAGATCAACTCTAAAGAGAAGACAAACAAAAATGACACTGGTCACTTATCAGTCCTCATTTATTCAAAACGATTTACCAGAATTCATTAAGTGCCATCTACATCGAACATTTCATTTACACACTCTGATGTTACACATAACTGTCTACTACGGACAAAACAGACCAACCTTCTTGATGAAAAACACAAATATAAAGAAAGTTGTGAATTCGATTGAAATCTGTGATATTATACAACACTCACACACACATATATACTAAGTGAACATAAGATAAGAGGATGATGTTGTATACAACATGTTTAGTGAATAATGAAAACATTCAAGTTAATACCAGGTTGACTATTACCCTGTGAACGGTTAGTAGGTTATTTACATATTCCAATACTCACTATTTTGCATACAATCCATAGATATGCTTACCCACATAAAATGAACATTCTATTGATATATCAGATAATCATATCATTGATTATGAGTATTTATTATTATCATATTGATAAACCATTCACGTGTTAATACGAATTAAATACCAGACTTTAATGTAACGATTCACTATATCTTTGAGTGAAACATCTATTGTTCAATGCTGAAGTTACCTGGAACGTTTTTAATCTTCACTGATTGATTCATATCCACGACCTTTGATCAATTTACAATTTGTCTGTGTGTTGTTTGTAAGAGTACCATTTTTCACTGAGAGTTACACACTAATTTTCGAAAAGCCAGGAACAATTTAAAGTATGATTTGACTAATCGGAATTCTTCGGTAATTTCTAAGACAAGATCTATGGAATTAATGGTTATTATTTGTGTAATATATTTTGCAAGAAATTGACATATTCATTAAGATTTCTAGCCTCCTTTTCTATAAACTTCTATAATCTAAATGTTATCTAAGAATCAATGAATACTTTGATTTTCGATGCATAACCCAACTATTTATGGTTCAGAACTCAAGGCTTTACTGGGAAGAGTGAAGGGTAGGATGGTCTTTGATAGAATCTAACGTACAATATCTGTTGTTAATATGGCACTGTTTCAAAGTGAATGCATTACAATTAAAACAAAAAAATTTCCATCATACTATGGAACGTTCTGTATTGACGTCTCAAAGGAAATGGTGTGAAAATTGTTACTAAGTGATGTAGCTCTAAATCGAAAAGCAAACAAACATCTTGAGTAAAGTCTTGATAACAGACACTGTAATCTAATGTATATATGTCATTAAATACATTATTAAGTACAGTACAATCACAAATGATGAGTTCACTTTGACTAGTTAATATATGAGACATGATGAACTGTCTTTGAAACTGTTTTCTGTTTTATTTGATTATCTTTATCAATAAAACTTTTCAGTTGCTCAGATGAGGTGTATAATTTGCTCTTCGCATTGATGGGATTACAATACTGATAGTTGATTCTTCCTATCTATTCAGGGCCTATTTAACCATTTATCTGTTTAATTATTTACTTCCATGTTATTAGACTTAGGCTACATGGTTGAAGTCCACGTGATGATCGTTACTTACTTACTTACTTACTGCCCGTTACTCCTCGCTGAGGAGCATAGGCCGCTCACCAGTGTTCTCCATTTAACTCTGTCCTGAGCAATCCTTTCCAGTTGTTTCCAGTTGCTGCTCATCCTTTTAATGTCTGCTTCCAATTCTCGACGCAGCGTGTTCTTTGGCCTTCCTCTTTTCCGTTTCCCAGCAGGATTCCATGTCAATGCTTGTCTTGTGATGCAGTCTGATGGTTTGCGTAGTGTATGTCCTATCCATTTCAACCGTCTTTTCCTAATTTCCTCTTCGGCTGGAAGTTGGTTTGTCCTCTCCCATAGTAAGTTGTTGCTGATGGTTTCCGGCCAACGGACATTCAGTATCTTGCGTAGGCAGTTGTTTATAAATACCTGTATCCGTCTGAGGATGTTTGCAGTAATTCTCCAGGTTTCAGCTCCATACAGCAGGACTGTCTTCACGTTCGAATTGAAGAGTCTGACTTTGAGGTTAGTTGATATTTGTTTTGAGTTCCAGATGTTTTTCAACTGCAGGAATGCTGCCCTTGCCTTGCCAACCCTTGTCTTTACATCTGCATCAGACCCTCCTTTTTCATCGATGATGCTCCCCAGATATGTGAAGGTATCCACCTCTTCCAGAGTTTCCCCATCAAGTTGAATTGGGTTGGTGCTCCCTGTGTTGTATTTGAGAATCTTGCTGTTACCCTTATGTATGTTCAACCCTACTGCTGCTGAAGTTGTTGCTACACTGATTGTCTTCGCTTGCATTTGTTGGTGTGTATGTGCTAAAAGAGCTAGATCATCTGCGAAGTCCAAATCATCGAGTTGCATCCTACTTGTCCATTGAATCCCGTACATTCCCTCAGATGTGGAGGTCTTCATGATCCAGTCGACCACAAGGAGGAAGAGAAAAGGTGACAGCAAGCAACCTTGTCTGACTCCGGTCCTCACTGAAAATGCAGTTGTCAGTTGTCCTCTATGCACAATTTTGCACTGTGTTCCGTCGTAGGAGTTCCGGATGATGTTGACGAGTTTCTCTGGTACACCGTAGTGTCGAAGAAGTTTCCATAGTGTTCTCCTATCTACACTATCAAACGCCTTCTCATAATCAATGAAGTTGATGTACAGTGGCGAGTTCCATTCAATTGATTGTTCAACGATGATCCGTAGTGTTGCGATTTGGTCCGTGCACGACCGATCCTTCCGAAAACCAGCTTGTTGATCTCGAAATTGAGTCTCCACTGAATCTTTCATTCTGTTCAACAATACTCTGTTAAAGATTTTCCCTGGTATCGACAGTAGCGTGATCCCTCTGTAGTTGTCACATTTGCTCAAATCTCCTTTCTTTGGTATCTTGATAAGATAACCTTCTTTCCAGTCTGCCGGCACTTGTTCTTCTTCCCAGATCTTTTTGAATAAAACGTGGAATATCTTTGCTGTTAGGTCGATATCTGACTTGAGTGCTTCAGCTGGTATATTGTCAGGTCCTCCTGCTTTCCCACTTTTGATTTGCCTGATGGCCATCTTGATTTCTTCCATCGTTGGTGGAGTGACATCTATCGGGAGATCTGTAGGTGCTGCTTCAATGTCCGGTGGGTTCGGTGGAGCTGGCCTATTTAGAAGTTCCTCACAGTGTTCTCCATTTAACTCTGTCCTGAGCAATCCTTTCCAGTTGTTTCCAGTTGCTGCTCATCCTTTTAATGTCTGCTTCCAATTCTCGACGCAGCGTGTTCTTTGGCCTTCCTCTTTTCCGTTTCCCAGCAGGATTCCATGTCAATGCTTGTCTTGTGATGCAGTCTGATGGTTTGCGTAGTGTATGTCCTATCCATTTCAACCGTCTTTTCCTAATTTCCTCTTCGGCTGGAAGTTGGTTTGTCCTCTCCCATAGTAAGTTGTTGCTGATGGTTTCCGGCCAACGGACATTCAGTATCTTGCGTAGGCAGTTGTTTATAAATACCTGTATCCGTCTGAGGATGTTTGCAGTAATTCTCCAGGTTTCAGCTCCATACAGCAGGACTGTCTTCACGTTCGAATTGAAGAGTCTGACTTTGAGGTTAGTTGATATTTGTTTTGAGTTCCAGATGTTTTTCAACTGCAGGAATGCTGCCCTTGCCTTGCCAACCCTTGTCTTTACATCTGCATCAGACCCTCCTTTTTCATCGATGATGCTCCCCAGATATGTGAAGGTATCCACCTCTTCCAGAGTTTCCCCATCAAGTTGAATTGGGTTGGTGCTCCCTGTGTTGTATTTGAGAATCTTGCTGTTACCCTTATGTATGTTCAACCCTACTGCTGCTGAAGTTGTTGCTACACTGATTGTCTTCGCTTGCATTTGTTGGTGTGTATGTGCTAAAAGAGCTAGATCATCTGCGAAGTCCAAATCATCGAGTTGCATCCTACTTGTCCATTGAATCCCGTACATTCCCTCAGATGTGGAGGTCTTCATGATCCAGTCGACCACAAGGAGGAAGAGAAAAGGTGACAGCAAGCAACCTTGTCTGACTCCGGTCCTCACTGAAAATGCAGTTGTCAGTTGTCCTCTATGCACAATTTTGCACTGTGTTCCGTCGTAGGAGTTCCGGATGATGTTGACGAGTTTCTCTGGTACACCGTAGTGTCGAAGAAGTTTCCATAGTGTTCTCCTATCTACACTATCAAACGCCTTCTCATAATCAATGAAGTTGATGTACAGTGGCGAGTTCCATTCAATTGATTGTTCAACGATGATCCGTAGTGTTGCGATTTGGTCCGTGCACGACCGATCCTTCCGAAAACCAGCTTGTTGATCTCGAAATTGAGTCTCCACTGAATCTTTCATTCTGTTCAACAATACTCTGTTAAAGATTTTCCCTGGTATCGACAGTAGCGTGATCCCTCTGTAGTTGTCACATTTGCTCAAATCTCCTTTCTTTGGTATCTTGATAAGATAACCTTCTTTCCAGTCTGCCGGCACTTGTTCTTCTTCCCAGATCTTTTTGAATAAAACGTGGAATATCTTTGCTGTTAGGTCGATATCTGACTTGAGTGCTTCAGCTGGTATATTGTCAGGTCCTCCTGCTTTCCCACTTTTGATTTGCCTGATGGCCATCTTGATTTCTTCCATCGTTGGTGGAGTGACATCTATCGGGAGATCTGTAGGTGCTGCTTCAATGTCCGGTGGGTTCGGTGGAGCTGGCCTATTTAGAAGTTCCTCAAAGTGTTCTACCCACCTATTATTTTGTTCTTCAATCTCAGTGAGTATCTTGCCTTCTTTGTTCTTGATCGGTCGCTCTGGTTTACCATGTTTATCTGCCAGTTTCTTCGTTGTGTCGTATAGCTGTTTCATATTTCCTTCTCTTGCAGCCTTCTCCGCTGTCGTTGCAAGGCTTTCGATGTATTCCCGTTTGTCAGCTCTAATGCTCTTCTTTACTTGCTTATTTGCTTCTGAGTATTCAGCTTGAGCCTTGATTTTCTCTGCTCTCGTTCGGCTGTTGTTGTTTCCTGTCTTCTTGCTCCTCCTTTGTTGAATTTTGCTCAATGTCTCATTGGAGATCCATTCCTGATAATGGTACTTCTTGCGGCCTAGAAACTCCTGACACGTTGAAGTTAGTGCTTCTTTGATTTCTTTCCAGTTATCCTCCATAGTGGTTTCTTCTTCTTCCGGTAGATCTTGTAAGGCTTGGAACCTGTTGTTGAGAGATATTTTGAATTCATTGAGTTTGCCAGTGTCTCGGAGAAAGCCTGTATTGAACCGTTGTACTGCTGCCACTCCACTTGTCCACTGCTTCTTTAGCTTCAGTTTTATTTTAGAAACCACCAAGTGGTGGTCTGAAGCTATGTCAGCTCCTCTCCTGGTTCTTACATCTTCCATTGATCTTCTAAATTTTTTATTGATACATATATGATCGATTTGATTCTCAGTAGTATGATCCGGTGAGACCCATGTAGCCTTGTGTATGCGTTTGTGGGCTAATATTGTACCACCTATAACCAATTTGTTGAAGGCACATAGGTTTGCAAGTCTTTCACCATTGTCGTTTCTGTCTCCCAGCACCTGTCCTCCCATGATTTCTTCATATCCAGTGTTGTCCATTCCGACTTTGGCGTTTATGTCCCCCATCAGGATTGTCAGATCCTTTCCTCGACACTTTGCTATAATTGATTGCAGTCTATCGTAAAACTAATCTTTGTTTTCGTCGTTGCCGTCGTTGGTTGGTGCATAGCATTGGATAATATTCATTGTAATCCCTTTCTTCATTGTTTTGAAAGATGCTTTGATGATCCTGGGTCCATTTGGTTCCCATCCCACCAGTGCATTACGTGCCTCCTTGGACAGCATCAGAGCAACTCCTTGAGTGTGGGGAGCATTTTCCTCTTCGTGGCCGGAGTATAGTAGCGTCTCTCCCGAAGCTAATGTTTTCTGTCCAGCTTGAGTCCAATGAGTTTCGCTGATTCCGAATATTGTCAAGTTGTATCTCTTCATTTCTGCAGCTATTTGATTTGTCTTCCCGCTCTCCCACATTGTTCGAACATTCCATGTACCTATAAAAATATTTGCTCTGGTTGTTAGAAGGGGGGGCATCGGCCTCATGACTTCCGAAGAATTTCGGCTTTCATCATGAGGCGTCATATATCCTTCCACTCCCAGGGCAGAGTTTAAATGGTTTAAATGGTTTATCTTGTTTAATCTGGTTTGCGTTTTTTTAGCAAGTTTGGGTTTTTACGGGATGGGGGTGCTAGCCCCATGCCCAACCCTCCTCCTTTACCCGGGCTTGGGACCGGCAGTAACCCTAGGAGGGCTACAGGCGGATCGTTACTAGTAATTAAAGACTTTAGGTGGTATGACTCAAATCGTTCGTATTGACGCAGGTGCATCCAATCTTTATCCTCTTCCCACTTCCCAAATTCCAAGCTTCTGAATTCATCATAAATTTTGTTTTACTGATTTTTATTTTCTAAAATCATATATTTGATTTCTAATCCTCTCGAATAATACCAACACTGTTACTACCTCCGATATTATGGGATTTGGTCCGACAATTTCATGTCTATCTGTAAATTGGGGCATAGCAACTTGAAATGATGTACGTACTTACTAGGTTCTACGTTGTGACTGACTGACTTACGTCATCATTGATTGACTTAATCAACCCCCCGCAATGCTTTTCTGTTTACAATCAGTTCAGAATAGTAGGCTGACTAATTTGTTAACCTTAAATTTATCAATATCATTTATGGTCGTTTGTTATATATGAAAGATACAACTGGTTGAGGGTATAATTACTCCCTAAACATAGCAACTTGCACATTACTCTCTTAGTATGCATTTTCAACTTCCTTAAAAAAAACATTCCTACTGGCTGACTCCTTGAACTTAGATAGCATACCTCCGATATGTATGCATACATGTATATAAATTCAAATTAATAAAAGTGAATTCATATGCACATACGATATGTATCCAACGTAACTACTATCCAACATTGAGAGGTTAGAGTAGATACGCAACCAACTTCAACACATGTAAGCTTCTTCTAACAAACTCTCACGAAAATAATCTTTAATACTTCTTTGTAGTTTACATCACATCTATCGTCTGTTGACAGCATTAGTTATATCAAAAAAATAGTATATTCATCAAGGTGGCATTCATCATTTATTTAAACAACATTCACATAAACTATTAAATGAATCATTAATTTATGAATAAGGTTGCTTATTTAAGGTTAAATAACACTATACTGATATCAGTGTGCTTGAGTTTTTGAATTAAAGTTCATTCTAGAATGCATAATCAGTTTCATTTGGAACTTGTCAGATGAATATATCTATCATATTTATTTTGGTGCTCACAATAAGATTACAACCAATTGCCAATCTTAATGAACGTCAACTCATTATCCAGTAAACTACAGAACTATTCACTTGTCTAACGATTATGAGAGTTTGTATAAATGTTAAAAAGAACTTACTTACTCCCGTCACCCCTCACAGAGGAGCATAGTCCGCTCACCACTATTCTCCAATGAACTCTGTCCTGAGCAATCCATTACAGCTGTTTCCAGTTGCTGTTCATCCTTTTAATATCTGCTTCCAATTCTCGACGCAGTATGTACGTTGACATTCCTCTTTTCCATTCCCCAACAGGATTCTAAATTGTCTTGTGATGCAGTCTGATGATTTCCGCAATGTATGTCCTATCCAAAAAGAACTAATGTATAATAAAAATAGATAACGGATAATATGAATTCATATCGTTTTTTCATTGATTCTCATCAGCTACATTACAAACGTAATCTCTCTTATTCAATTATTACATCATCATAGATAATCGTAAATATTGACAATACAATTGAAGTGTGATATGGATTATCTATTCAGTATGTGTTCATATACAATTAAGCGTAAATGTGTATTGAACGTGAGTGAAGTGGTGAAACGATGGTGATAATGTGATTAATTACAGTTCAATAATCGATTAGATGAAGTGTATTATACCCACAAGCAGATTGAATGAAAGGTCACATAAATGTTAAACAATTAGTTGAATTAAAATGATGAATGATTAGTAGGATGATAATAAAGTGGATGACAACTAATAAGTGTATACTGCATAAGGTAATCCGAACAATCAGGCAACTAAAATGAGTAATATTAATAACTTCCTTAATAATTATTATTATTATAATTATAATTATAAATATGCATATATGTGAACAAAGAGAGTAGTATTTCGACAGGGTAGACCTAAATTATACAAATACACATATGAAGAGGGAAAGACACATATGCATTACTAAATTTAAATCGTCGTGTGATTAAATTGGAGAATGGTTTAATGGACCTTGCGTCGGCCATGGCAGGAGAAGGGGTTGAACGTACTTCTTCTGTATGCATAGTTCTGGCCCCATGATCCGTATAGCTATCGCTTCTGTCGTTTTAAGGACTTTGAGTCTAACTGATCTTGGCAGATAGCTGTTAACACAGAATACTATTTTAAATGACTGGTCTATGCTCGCCGTATGACCTGTTTCGATTAGGTGTGCTAGTATTGAGCTGTTGATATTTCTGACAACTCCTTTGGTTAACCAAACTGGAAGGTGCTCCCGGGCACGGAGGAGTAAATTCCTTGAGCATCTGCCAATGTAACTTGCTCCACAGGAGCAGTTGAACTGATAGATACAAAACGAAGTGGCAAGCTTAGGTAATTTATCCTTTATTTTCGGTATCACCATAGGGCGGGTAGAAAATACCAGTTGTAGTTTTGCAGCGTTAAATGTTTTCCGGATGGAACTGCGTAATCTCAACGTTAGCATTTCACTAGGTGCGTCCCCTCTGAATGCTAGTCTAATGAAGAGTGGCTTTCTATTTACGGTTTGAAACCCCTTTCTATCTGTTTTGGAAATGGCATGTTTATTTATAAACTTTGCGGGGTAACCATTCTCCCTGAGGGTTTTATGCAGTGCTTGAACTAATAAATGTAGAACCTGATGAGCATTTATCGAGAAGAATATTCTTCGTTCAAACGTCTTTGTTTATAATAATAATAATAATATCACTCAATCTTCTTTCCTAATTTTATTGACTTTACAACATTTTAAGACCGATCAAATGAGCTGATTATAATCCTTTCTATTATTGTTATTGTTACCAATTGACAAATTTTGATTATCACTCACTCCATCTTTGCAATCTCTTACCAATTTGGTTACATTTTAAATAGCATTCAGCCTTTGTCTAATCGCATTTTGTCAACACCCCATCTCCTAGTTCACTCATATACAGAGACACCTATATATATATATATTAGATTAATAAGCTTGTTGTTCATTTCAATTGTCGTTTACGTTTCACAAGTTACATGATGATGATGGTGATCACAACATTAACATTCGTATTTTACAAATAATCTGAAGAGACAAAATTAATATCCAAATTATTCTTTATATTTAAATGATGTTATATCCGCCTAAGAACTGGCTATTTTTGTCACTGATAATTTTGAACTAATAAATGTAGAACCTGATAAGCATTTATCGAAAAGAATATTCTTCGTTCAAGCGTCTTTGTTTTTAATAAGCATGAGAATTTTTAAACAATATGAAATTAGCCAAAAGTTTTACTTCCTAGACCCTGAATTTCAAAAGGATACCTGGATGAGATGCAGGTACATCCAGCCGATGAGTCCCAAATAGGACGAAACGTGCGTCCTGGATTCCACTTGCCAGTCACAATCCAACTTATATGATACCTGGATGGGATGTTACAACGATATATTCATCAGAAAAATCCATGTGTTCGGATTTATCTAAACTATAACAGGCTATGAAAGAGGAATCGTATGTAAACTTTTAATTAAGGCTAGAAAACTTTCCTGTCGTGAAAAGTTAAAAGCAGAGACTGATGTCGTTATAAAATGTATATGTGAAAATGGGTACTCAGATAGGCTTATGAATAAGTATAACAAACCACTAAATGAACACGTGATACAGTTGAAAAGAAAGCTTACTTCATTCACCTTGTCTTCAAAGGTGATGAAAACATAGGACTCATTAACCACATATTTACTTCAAAACTTAAGCTTACTTATCCAACTCCAAGACTCATCATTGCAAATGAAATGAAGTGCTCATTAAATCAAAGAGAAATCGAACAGTACTCTTTTCTAAGTACCTCTTACTGCATATATCAATTCATATATTTGTGCCGAAACATACATTGGAAGAACTAATAGAAGTGTACATATTCGTACTTCCGAGCATGTTTCAAAATGTTAAAAGATACCACATCCCTAAATAGTACAATTTTTCATCATCTTGTTGATAGTAGTCACACTATCGACATCCTTCAATCCTTCAAAATAAGCAATAGATAAAGGAACTTAACTCCACTGCAATTCACTCTAGCAGTAGCATACAAAAGACGTAAGCCATATCTGTGTATTCAAAAAGAGACAGTTGTCAATTTATCACTAACATGGTAAATTGGATTAGTTACTACTATTATTATTAAGGAAGTTATTAATATTACTCATTTTAGTTGCCTGATTGTTCGGATTACCTTATGCAGTATACACTTATTAGTTGTCATCCACTTTATTATCATCCTACTAATCATTCATCATTTTAATTCAACTAATTGTTTAACATTTATGTGACCTTTCATTCAATCTGCTTGTGGGTATAATACGCTTCATCTAATCGATTATTGAACTGTAATTAATCACATTATCACCATCGTTTCACCACTTCACTCACGTTCAATACACATTTACGCTTAATTGTATATGAACACATACTGAATAGATAATCCATATCACACTTCAATTGTATTGTCAATATTTACGATTATCTATGATGATGTAATAATTGAATAAGAGAGATTACGTTTGTAATGTAGCTGATGAGAATCAATGAAATAACGAAATGAAGTCATAATTTTAATAATATCAATTTTACGTTTTATATGATTCAAATTCATAAAGGAAACTCATTTTATGAAATAATGGATACCAATAGTAATGTCAAACTAGTTCATTAAAACATTTTATCTTAAATACACTGTATTAAAAGAAAAATAATTACAATTAGAGGGTTTGTGGAGATAGTTTACTGTCAATTTTGACATCATGAATTGATGTGAATCAGACAACCATTGATCATTTGGAAGCACTGGACAGCACTATCTCCACAAACCCCCTAATTGTACTACTATCAGCTCACTAGTGACTAGCTCTTCGAGGTAATTCCTGGAGTTCTAGTGTGAAGACGTGACCGGTGGAGTTCAACTGTGTCGGGTGTGGGACAGTAACCCACCGATGGCATGGAGGAGGTCGCGCAACATATCACGAATTGACTGAATTGGAAATATCAACCGTTAGGAGCCGACTGAGTGGTCCAATGGTAAGGCGTTCGCCACGGAGCCAGAGGGTCCTGGGTTCAATCCCGTTGGAGTCGTGGGTGCTCACTGCTGAGGAGTCCCACACTAGGACAAAACAGCTGTCCAGTGCTTCCAGGTGATCATTATTTTACGATTCTTATTTCTGTTACGACCAAAGATAATTGGTCGGTTGAGCTATACGACTAATGGGTGTGCCTAGACGATAAATGCCCGTCTGCACTATGATCACTCACTCCCAAGCCAGAGATCGTAAAACAAGACGATAGACCAACCAGACAGAATCAGGATCATATTACATTTCGTACATCCTTTATATATACATAAAACCTAACCACACAGTCAACTAATTAGAAAACTAACATTTATACAAAATAGAAGTAATAGTGAGTATGAACCGGAGTACGTATACGCAATTGAGTAACCAAAGTTCATCAATGAGAAATAATATAATAACAGTTAGTTTGTTAAATGGGAGGATAGGGCAGGAGGAACTGAGTAATAATAGGAATGAAATGTTCACCTTGAACACAGACAATAGTCTACAGAACAACAGTTCTTGAAGATAATCAATCTTCTTTAGGTGCCCAGAATATCAATTTCCTAATCTAAATCAATTATTTATTTCCTTAACCTAATTGACCAAGTAAGCCTTACTACATAATAAATGAACTATTGATGTATAAGTATGCAGACTACTACTGACTGTAATCATTAAATAGCCTAAAATGACTGTTAGCTAATGAAAAACAAAAGGCACATATCAATTTACTGTTGAACTTATGTTGGATACAAACGAAAAAAGTGTATGGTACTTGAGATTAATGATTTTGAACCTACTTTAAACCAAACAATTCGATAATAATCGGTATAGAAGTTAAACGTGATACATGGAAAAAACCATAAATAGAAATGAATGAACAGAAAAATACCAACTTATAGACTAATTGATCTTCATAAATGATGTATAAAATGTCTTGACGGTGAAGTCTTCATTGTAGGGTCGATGGTTGAAGTATTCATTTCTGTGCAAGAAATCATCTATCAGGTATTTTCACTCTTTATTTAACTGAGCTCAGTTTAAAGTGAATAAGTAGTTACCTTATATTAGGTGATTGGAGGAAGTCATGAGGAAAGCTTATATTACTTCAGTTCCATACTAGTTGGTACTAGGATAGCAGCGAAGTAATTGGTCGAGTTAATCACTTTACTTAACTTTAAAGCCTGATCAGAACTGATCACTTGTTGTCTGGCAAAATAAAAGCAGTAATTCAATAAATCCATCTGACTTTTGGCAAGTTATCTCACCTAGGGCGTACACCAAACATCCATCTCTCAATCGAACAACGATTATGTTGTACAACAATCCTTTCTGTTTTACTGAAGGGATCTGAAATGTCACCAATATAAGTAGATAACATTCATAGGTTAAAATATTTGATCAATTGTGTCAACACTCATATTTGTTGGGGATAATTCCTAAGTAATTATGAGGTAAGACACCAGGTAATGGAAAAGAGTGGTAAATCAGTTAGTGTGATTATGAACCTTCATTGACTGAATAGATCGGAACCACCATCTACGTTGATGCATGATGCTCACTGATATTTGAGTAGGTTGGAAGAAAGGTATAGGTGGCCAAAGCAAAATATGGGACTTGTCTATGAAATCATAGAGAGTTGGTGTGAGAGATGTTCCTAAATACAGACTACTTGCTTAGGGTCCACACGATTATCGTAACCAATGATTGGGGACTTAGTGTGACATTGGTCAGAATTGGTCATAGTAGACTAGGCGCATGTACCCTTCGTCCTCTCCAAAATCGTCAGCTCAAAATTATTTCATGCCTTTCTTTTTACTACCTAAATCCCCCCCTCTCCCTGAGTCACAATCCATATGTTCACTGCATTTTTCTTATTATCAGTGACTAAGCTTTATGCTGTCATTACTAATTTATTGTTCACACTGTGCTAATGAGATGTGGATGAATGAATGCATTTGCCAGGCTCTATATACCTACCTAGCTACCTATCTACATACTTACTGGTTGGTACTTGTCATTGTAGTATGACTGCAATCATAATTGTAGTAATACTTTCATGTTGGGTTTGAGCTCATATGGTCCATTTTCATAGTCTGAGGCATTGCCACTAAGTTGTTCTGTCTTCAATTAACCTTCAATATGGTAGAGATATTTGAACTGACTAATCTTGTTTGTATAATCGTTCTCAAACTTTTGTTTTTTACATTTCATTACATTCTAATGATGAAGAGTAATATAATTCTTATATGATTGTATATTCCAGAAAGAATTCCTGTGGATAAACAATTCTGTCAATATAAAAAACGTCCATGTGATTATATTGTACAAACAAACTATGTTGCAAACAGAACAGATGATTTAATCAATAATAAACTAATAAGAAAAGAAAATGAAAATGATTCACCTGGGAAACTTAAACTATTCCCATCAATCAATGTATCCAATACAAAAGTGTTAAATTCATGTAAATCTGAAAAATTTCGTGTAAATCTAATCTTAAGATTACGTAGTATATGGTCACGTTCATTGTCAAGATGTCAACGACTCGAATCAAAGCATGTAAATAAAACACTATTAAATTGTCATCGTCTTCATCAAAATCATCATCATCATCATCAGCAACAACAACAACAGAATCAACATCAGTATTTACAACAGCATCATCTTCACCATCAATCTCAACAATGCAAGAAAATAAATAAAAAATATACTACTGAAAAATCTATAAAAAGTAGAAATTATTCACATGAAATTCAATCATTAAATAATTCACAAATAAATCAAATTAAATTAGATAAATTTAAAATAATAAAACAAACATCAGATAATTTATTAAATGAACATATAGATACTACTGAATTAGTATTATCTAAACGATATCATTCAGAAAGTTGTTTATTACAACCATATATTCTACATAATCCTTTAAATATATGCCCACATATACATTATCATTTACAAATATGTTCAAAATCATCATTTATTATTAAAGATAAGCATCATTCAAATTATATAATGCATCAATTACCTGAATTAAAATTACAATCATCAACTATTAAACATTCATTATCAACTGGGAATATTTGTTGTTTGTATAGATTGAAATGTGTTCCATCAATTGAATGTATAACACATTCATTATCAACATTATATCAACAAGAACAAGAACAACAACAACAACAACATCAATCATTACATAAAGAACATAGATGTTCCAGTCTACCGACTACATCTATTATGATGAAATCAAGAAATAAATCAAAATTAATGTCACCATATTATCATGTTAGTGAACGTCATTTAGGTAAATGGATTCAA
Source organism: Schistosoma mekongi (assembly GCA_034768735.1). Lineage (NCBI taxonomy): Eukaryota > Metazoa > Platyhelminthes > Trematoda > Strigeidida > Schistosomatidae > Schistosoma > Schistosoma mekongi. The sequence continues at coordinate 6,366,093 of CM068309.1, read as the reverse complement.
AAAATGTTAAAAAATGATCATATTCATGAGAATCACTCTGAAAATAACGACAACAATCAAGATGATGATGATGATGATGATAACGACAATGATGATGATAATGAGGAGGAGGAGGAGGAGAAAGAGGAAGAGGAAGAAAGGGGATCTGATAACATTGAAAACATTCATAACACAAATCATCATCATCATCATAAAAATAAGAATCAACTATTAAATATTACAAATTATTGGAATTACAAAAGATTATCTCATAGTCTTAAACATGTACATTTTGCTGATGAATCACGTTATTCATCTGCAACTACATTGAATTCTTTATCGAGATCATCATCATTATCTTCATTAAATGTAACCAATAATTCATCATCACCAGTAACATGTTGTTGTTCATTATGCCCTTGTTCTATTGATGCTAATAATTTAGTTAATGATAAAATTTCAGAACAAAAATTAATTTCTAAAGAAAATCATTTAAATAATGTAAAACTTGATGAACAACATTTATTAAAACGAAATTCATCTACTCCTAAGATTAATTCAACGAACAATACTACACCATTGGTTACAGTAAATTTATTTCATAATGAATCAGATCCACCAGAAGTACCCGTAAATGTTTTGAATCGACTGCAAACAGAAAAAGTAAGAGTGCCATTACTATCTATCTATCTATCTATCTATCTAATATATATATATATATATATATATATATATATATATATACTCACCGATGTTACGTTTGTCGCTTGATTGTTTACTAGTCGAACTGATTTTACTATAACAATTGTTGAAGTCTATCTTTTAGTGGGGGGGCCCATGAAGATTAAGCGATGACAGTTTAGGTTTATACATGTCACATTATAGATAGGTATATTCGGAATGGCTGTAGATTTATATTAAAGATAAAACTAAACTTTTTTGGGAACTTAAAGGACAATAGATGACCTTAGGAACCTTTCTAACTAATGAGGACGTAGTTGTGAATAAAACTGTAATTTATTATGAAAAATGATAAAAAAAAAACGTTTATAAAATCACACTGGTTGCAATGTTGTTACATGATTAATTAACTTTTGGACGATGGAGACAGGTTCATACCGTTCGTAATATGAACGGTATAAAAACTCATCCATATGACTCTAAATCATGTTGTTTCTACAAACTTTATAAGGTCTCGGAAACTCTTTGAAATTTGGCCAATATCCTTCAATCATTTTTGTGTGAACACCAGTACTTGGATTCATAAAATGTCTTTCGTGAACTGCGACGCGGCAAACGGGATGTGTCTCACTCTCGACAATCCTGAACATGTCACTAGTGCTTCAGGAAAATCAATAAGTTAGTCACTAGTAAGCCGATTATTGTGATTGAACCGAGGTGGTTTGTTGAGATTGGTATTAAGTTTTAACTAACTGAATTCGTCACAGATCGATTTTAGTGGAGTATGATTGAGGACCAGTGGTGGACTGTGCTAGGCGTCCAACAACTTGTTGCTCCTGGATAGGGATCTAGAGTGCTCATTGCCGAGAAATCCTATACGAGGACGATACAACTGTCCAGTGCTCCTTAGTTTTGAATGCTACCCAGTCATCAACAAACTGTAACGAATTCAATGAACGAAAACTTCTACAAATCACCTTAATTTATATATACAGCTTACCACAAGGGAGTAATATCCAACCAGTCAAAACAGTATTGTGTAATAATATTGACTGTAATTTTAAATTGTTTGGGCACATGAATATGGAGAAGATATCAAACGACTAAATGTATTCGTAATGAACATGTAGAGAAACGAATGGAAACCGGAATTTTTGTTTTTACAGTTAAAGAATTAACTCTCACATGTACGATGAATGTCCACTCCCAATGCAATAATGAATACTACAGGCTATGAGATGACGTTGCGATTAGGTTACCATTAAGTTCCATGGTTGCTAACTTCTTTTATTCAAAAGTGAAGAATAGACCACTTAAAGAAACGATTATTCAACTAGCATTTTACAACAGCTACATCGACAACGCATTCATCGTATGTAACAGTAAAGGAAAAAATGATGCATTACTCAGTACATTTAATAGTATTCATTCATCAATTATATTTACATTAAAAGCGAAACAACATCACACCATCAACTTTCTAGATGTTTAATTAACAAGAAGACCAAACGACAGAATATTGAAAAGTGAAATATACAAAAAATCTTTAACTTGAATGTAAAAGTACATTTACTATTCTGTACCAATGAAAGAAATTAGGAAAAGACACTTGAGGTTGATAGGATACACATTGGAGAAATCACCAAACTGAGTTACAAGACAAGCACTAACATGGAATCCTCAAAGCCAAAGGAAAATGAGGAAAGTCAAAGAAAACATCTTGCTTTGAATTGGAGACATGTATGAAAAGAATGAACAACACTTGGGAAGAATTAGAAAGAAAAGTCCAGAACAGAGTTGGTTGAAAAATGCTGGTCAGAAATTTAGGCTCCACGATGGGTAACAGGCATTGATTGATTGACCAATGAAATATAAGAGAAACTTGGCAAAAAAATTTCACTACATGCTTTTGTAATATGCTCTGATGACACTAGTGATGAGTAGATGCACAATATCCGGAATCTACATAGCAACAATGACTATCTAACAAATTTTGTCGAAAAACATAACAGCTTTGCAAAAACAAAATTCATCTTAACATATACTCCAAAAAATCCTTATTCAGTTCAAAAATATCATTGACGATAATGTAGACAACAAACAAAGACAGACTGCCTGAATTCTCTACATCTGTATGTACTTACATATTCATCTGCTCTTGTAAAACTAGTTACACTTGGAGTACAATTCAGTTAGTTCATCATCTTACTACTAAACATCACTTGGCTTGGGTGACGAAAGGAAAATCTAGTACGGTTAAATGTTTCATCTAAGAGCATTAAGTAGACATTGAGAGCAGTTTATATTTAAATATAATCTTCGAAATTATTCATCGTATCCTGTATAATATGCCACACGGTTTACGTACCTAATGCCAATCACAATGAGCAACAACGCACTATTTGGCAAACTACTGAACTATTCACTTGTTTAACGATTATGAGAGTTTATATAAATGTCAAAAAAAATTTACTAACTTACTCCCTTTACCCCTCACAGAGGAGCATAGGCCGCATACAGATATTCTTCATCAAGTTCTATCCTGAGCAACCGTTTTCAGCAGTTTTCAGAGCCGTAAATCCTCTTAATATCTGCTTCCAATTCTCGACGCAGTATGTACTTTGGCATTCCTCTTTTCCGCTTCCCAACAGAATTCCAAGTTAACGCTTGACTAGTGATGCCGTCTGATGATTTCTTTTCCTACCTTGACCATCTTCACAAATTTCACACCCTGAGATAAATGTTATTTATATAACTATACTTTATATGATGTGTATTCTTATATAACTTGTGTATTCCAGATTTTGTATCTTTAATATTACGTCTCTATTCTTGTCAACTGACTTACCATAAGAAATACTTAACAATTTCTCTTATTAAGTATTATATAATTTGTTAAATTACATTGCAACTGTTAGTTTCTGCAATGAAATTAATTCACTTTCTCTGATCGCTTGATATCTTCTTCATAGACACCTGATCAATTCAAAATTACAATCACTAATGTAATTGGGTGTTATGGACATTACTGAATGTTAATTTGATATCATGAATTGGTCTGAATTAGACAACCATTAACAACCAGGAACTAGTATAGGACAGCTGTTTCATTCTTGTATGGAACTCTCCAGCAGTTCACATATACAACCCTACCAGGGTATCAAGTGAGGACCTTCAGGCTTCATAGTGAACGCTTAACTAATGGACTATTGAGCCAGCTTCTAACTTCAGTCATTTCTGGGTATATTTGGCGAACCTCATACATTACCATTGATAGGTGGCTGCTCCAAACCCGACTCGGCTGAATTCCATTAGTCACGTCCATTCAATAGAACCCTAGCAATTGTTTCAAGAGGTTGATCACTAGTGGACTGATATTGATTGTAATCGAGTGTCATGAAGATAGGTGAATGTGACGAATGAAGTTTAACTATGTCGGGTCTGAGGCAGTTACCCACCGACGTCGCTGGATATGGCCTTGCAAATATATTGCTAATTGATTAAAGTTAGAAATATCAACCGTTGATAGCTGACTTAATGGTCAGATAATTAAGCATTTGTTAAGAAACCTGACGGTCTTGATCTGGACCCTTTAGTAGGATCGTGAATGCACACTGCTAAAGCATCCCAAACTATAACGAAACACCTATCAAATACTTCTTGAATAGTAATGGTTGTCTAACTCAGATTTAATTCGTAGTATCAAATTATAATCACTGTTATTACATAACACTACGACACATTAGATATCATCCCTCCTCCTTATTGTTAACCATATAACCGTATATTAGTGTAGGTACATAGTGAAAAACTAATTGGAAATAAATATTTCTCAATTTTTTATCTTACTTCTTATTACAATCAGGGGAGTTTGTAGAGATAGTTAACTGTTAATTTCAATTTTGATATCATGAATCGATCTGAATCAGACAACCATTGATCACCTGGAAGCACTGGACAGCTGTTTCCTCCTAGTTTAGGACTCCTCAGCAGTGCGCATCCACGACACCATCGGGGATCGAACCCAGGACCTTCTGACCTTATTACTTGAAAAAAATAGTCAACAATAAGTAGTAAAGATTAATTATGTAATAAATATTCTGGCCTTTTTATTTTACATTAAATCGATTAGTTTCTGACAATGATAAATTAGTGTTACTAAGTACAAAAAAAATTAAAAAAAAAAAATTAACTGCCAACAACATTCTCAGGTATCCTAAATAAAAAGGTATTAACAGTACATCATTAACATGTAATACAATATGGATAGATATACATTTAATGTATTTGTATTCAATGTATATATATATAGGTATATATATATATATATATATATATATATATATATATATATGTCTCACACGAAATAACTTGAGTTAGAGTCCGTGTGTAAACATCAACATTGAGATGTGGCAGGCATATCCACCAAAGAAAAAAAACGGGCGCCCTGGATACCACTTATATACCATATTTTAGTCTTGTGAACTATTAATATGTGTATGCATGTAAGATGAATATAGAGCCTGGCACATGTGTGCATCGGACCAAGTTACAATACATCTAAAGCACAGCAAGATTAATATCACATAGTAGAAGTAGAAGTTACTTCAATGGTTCTTAACCACTGGTTACGGTATTCGCGAGGATCCCAACCAGATAGTCTGCATCTACCGAAACGACTCAAATCAGTAGTCAGTGACTTCATGAACTCGTGCCATGTTTTGGTTTGGCCGCCTCAAACTCTCTTACATCCTGCTCCTATATCAGCCAACACCGCTAGTTGAAGCAGACGGTGGTTGGGCATAAGAAGAACATGTCCTAACCACCTCAGTCGATGTAGATTTACAGCCTCATCGACTGATTTACCACCTTTCCCTAATATAGTTTACTTCACAAATTGAGATGAAAATTCGCCATAAGCTCTCACACGATTAATAATCCCTGAGTAAAGAGCTTTCACAAGCCTTCTGCACTTTTGAGGCACTCCTTTTAATGAAAGACACTTTCATAGAACTTCTAAGCCTACAGATTCAAATACCGCTTACAAATCATGAAAAACCACCATTGTTGGGAGGCGAAAATTATTTCTATTTTCTAAAGCCCGATGAATGATAAACAACTGGTCTCTGCAGCCGCGACTAGGTCCGGAACAAGCCTGGTTTTCTCGCATTTCAGATCATATGTTGTAATCAAACGTAGTCAAGTTAAAGCTGATTGAGTCAATTCTTTCAGCTTACCCATTTGAGAACAGAGACTAGCCAACTACATTACATAACACATCCATGGGATAATATGATTACCTTCAAATTGTGCAAATTAATGATTATTACAAAGTGTTAGATTATATTAATCATTACAATTAACAAGATAAATCAAATCATGTACGAATACAATAATGTATGAAACAAAATTGTATGTTGGGTTGGTTGTAATAATTGAACCATAATTTGAGTATTATTGTCCTGGTACTTATTAATAACAATGATAAGAGACTCGTGTGATCTGAGAGAGATATTATCAAGGTAATAGTGATGGTTCGAATTGGAAAGGATGAGTGTATGTGTAACAACGAGACGGAGTAGAGATAATCAACCGAGAAGTGTGTCGAGAGAGAGTTTGTAATAATCGGCTAATGCAGTGGGTCGGAAAGTCGTGTGCCATAATGAACGGAGAAGACGAACATACTTAATTGGATGCATAAGTTAGGTTTTCAGTTGATTCATCTGTGTATTGTAGGCATTATCTGACTCCTTTAGATAGTTTAATCAAAACGTGGTACAAAACGGAGAATTCATCTTCTATTTTGATTCGATGTTCTCTGTCTACCTAATGTGACAATATGGTACTGTTGATGAACCTCGTTAATTTTTTCCCCAGCCCTACGTGCATATGTTCACAAACACGAAGAGATAATTAATTATTATGCAACTAGCCCAAACCGAAGTAGTTAAAGTGGTGTGCATACAATGAGACATCCATCTCCGGTATTTTTCTTTAACTTGTCGAGTAACAAAAATAACCTGTTTCCTACCTGAGTTAAATACTTTTACCATTGATGTTTCTAGTACAGGCTTTATATCATCTTTAAAATCCACTCGTAATTAAAAGGTACACTTAATCCATTATCATGAATTGGTTTGAATTAGACAACTATTGAAAACTAAGAAGTACTGGACAGCTGTTTCGTCCTACTATGGAACTTTTAGGTAGTGCGTACACACCATTTCAACAGGACGCTCAACTCTGTAAAGTGTAGCGCCGTTACCAACTGATGGCAGTAAATGATGTCTCACAAATATACTGCTGGTTGATTGGATGTAGAAATATCAACCGTATGTCGATGACTTGATAGTCTAATGGTTAAGCATTCTTTCCGAAGCCTGATTCCCTGGTAGGTTCGTGTCTGCTCACTGCTGAAGAGTCACATACACGAACAAAAAAGCTGTCAAATGACACTTGTCGGTTGTCATTGTTTATCTAACTCAGACCAATTCATGATATTAAATATTGATTTAACAATTTCCACAACATTTGGTTACAACTACTTTGCTTACTGACAGTGTAAAGTTTTGCCTTACATTTGTTCAGCATATCTATATACGTATTTATTTTAGCTTTTGAAATGAAATTTTTGTAAATTTACAATTGCAATCGAAGAAAGTTGTTAGCTCGAATAGGTTTCATTTACATCATGAAGATCAATATACTACTTAATTAAAAAGAAAATTGTATTCTTCTTTTAACAAATGATAGATAAATAAAACTGAAATATTGTAGTATGAAGTAATTTAAGTAGTAAATTGATCCAGTTAATCTATTATTTTGCAAAATGATATTAACCATAGCACTTATTGTAATTAAGGTATTATAGTGTTAGCTTACTACTCTCTCCTTTAACACCTACAGGGATAAAATTCAGGAGTTTAAAGTCACATTTTAAGTGTTTAACAACTAAACTTCAAAAAATAGTTGGATCCTATCAAATAGTTGATAACATGAACTGGTTTAGGTTAAGTAATCACTGAAAACCGGGAATGGGCACTGAACAAATGTTTTTTTCTTACTATGGGACTTTTCAGAAATGCTCATAAACAATCTCATTAGGGAATTAGCTGAAAGGTATCCAGGCTTGTGAAGAATATTTAATTATTAGATCAATCAGACAGCTTCTAACGTTTTATATTTTTAACTTATTCAGTTCGATATAGATTTAATCAACCTGGTGGATAGAACACACATTGAGGAAATCATCAAACTGTATCACTAGATAAGCTAAATATTGTATGGAGAACTACAAAAAGCATCATTTAAAAGATACAGGTATTTATAAACAACTATCTGCCCAAGATACTTCGGATCCGTGGGCCAGATACCATCAACAACAACTTTCCATGGAAGAGAACAAATCACCAATAATAATGGATGGACGTCGAGTTCTGTCACAAATTGATAAGAGTGGGAATCATACAATTCGATCCCGGCCCATTGGTGTAGAGACGTAGGTGTTCGCCAATCTGAAACCCCTGTGGCAGAATCAAGGGTTCTTAATGCAAAAGACCATACAGGAGTCCTATACTAGGATGAAACAGCTTTTCAGTACTCCCTAGTTTCCAATGGTATTCTACCAACATAATTCAGTGACGAATTCAAATTTGTTTTTTATCTAGAATTGTCTTCGGATAATTAATTTCTAGATTCATTTAAGACCCATATTGAAATCGGTATTTGATTATCTAATAACGTTGCTAAGCCAATTGAATATAATTCGAATCTAAATAAACTTAAATTCAATCATTCATAAATCAATGTATATTTCAATGACTTAACAACATTCCATGGATCTATTCCATGTGTTGAATAAGTTAACGAATATATTTCAAAGTAATGGTCACGTTTTGATACGTGATAATGATCTCGTGTGAATGTATTCAATGGGACTATATCGAAGTTATTAAATTGACCAATGACTATTGGTTGTTGTTCTTTGATTATTGTCAGCTTACTGCATAAAATATTACTGAAAAAAATCTGAATTTATGAAAATTAAATACTACTAATACTACTAATACTATACTACTATACTATACTACTATACTATACTACTAATACTAATACTACTACTATACTAATACTACTAATACTACTAATACTATACTACTATACTACTAATACTACTAATACTACTACTATCTACTACTACTACGACTACTACTACTATTACTACTACTACTCTACTACTATACTACTATACTAATACTACTACTACTACATACTACTACTACTATTACTACTACTACTAATAATACTACTACTATAATACTACTACTATAATACTACTACTATACTATACTACTACTCCTACTACTACT